>PVKA01028571.1:0-29228 GCA_004027165.1 Ctenomys sociabilis
ATGAAATCTTCCTCTCTTAGCCACCCTTCACAACTGACCTCAATTAAAAAAAAGAAAACTGTCCTTTTCAGTGAAGTCAGCCTGTTTCCCAACAGGAACAAGCGACTCACTTAGGCTGAGAGCAAGCCCCGCAGTGACTTCATGAGGTCTGCCATGTGCTCAGTGCTGCGGCACCTGCCTGGCAGGCTGCTGGTGCCCTGGGTTCAACTCCAGGTACAAGAACAAAAAACTTGGTTGAAGGAAAATTTCTTTCTTTCTTTCTTTCCCAGGCAGGGATTGAACTCAGGCCCATGCACTTGCCCGGCAAGCACTTATTCTACTGAGCCATCTCCTGGATCCCCATATGTGCAGCGTTTTTCTAATCTTTCTATTGGGAATTGACCTTGCCCAGGGGGGTGGGTTAAAGACATCCACAAATGCTTTGACCCCAGCACTGAGTGGAAGGAGGCCAGGACAGAGGATGTGGACATTGCCATGCCTGGGGCCACGCAGTTCACACTCAGGCAGAGGTGGCACAGAGCCAAACCAGACCAAGAAGCAGGTGGACAGGACGGCTTCTGCCTCAGTGCTGGGGTCAAAGCTTGACTTGATTTTATTTTGACAAGACCCTCCGTGTACCTCGGGCTTCTCACAACCCGCCACCTCTCAGAGTATCGGTACTTTTTCACCAGGCAGCTTGTCAAAATAAAATCAAGTCAAGCAAGAAAGGAAATGTAAGTCTATGGTACACACAGGGGAGCAGATCGTGAGCTAGGAGGCACCATGCCACAAGCACCGAGGTCAGCTCTGGGAGTTGCAGGGTGGCCCAGGAAGCCCAGTAAGGATGGGTGTGGTCTCGCATGGACCCCTACAGAACTTGAGCAGAGTCCCACTTGGAGCAAGGATATCCCACTAGCTAGGCTCGCAAGCTCAGGTTCCTGGGCTCTAGCTCTGAGGAGGCAATGGAGGGCCGTCTGCCTAGGATCACCATGTGCTCCGCACTGATGGGTCAGGCTCCTTGCTATGAAAATCAGAGGCAATTGGAGCACAGAGACAGGCAGCAAAGCTCCACAACTGCTCGCCACTTTCAGCTGACTGTGGCTGCTCCGTCCTTTCCTATGGACAGGCCCTGGGTGCCAAGCCTTCTGCTCAGCACTTGCAAATCCTTTCCCTTCTGGTACTTCTGGTCTGGGCAGAAGAGAGAGTTAGCTATTTGCTCAACAGGAGGAAGTTTGGAGAAGTTGTTCATCTCTAAAAGAAAAAACAAACCTACCTTTGGAAATGCCACTAAAGTAGAGTTCCATAGGTCTCCAGCAATTTGTGTTCAGCTTCATCTCACAATCAAGAAAGAAAAAGCTTTCCTTTATCTACAAGTTTGCATGTCCAGAAAAACAAGGCTTGTTTCTTCCTGCTCCATATGGCTGGCCTGCCTAGAAGCCACCCGAGGGTATACCTGATTGAGGTTTGCATCTGTTATGGCTTGGGCCTAGGTAGCTCCCCAGAGCCTCCTGCTGGGATGGGGCAGCAGCCTGAGCGCAGTGTAAAGAGGGGAGAGAGGCTTGCTGCAGCTGTGGCCACTGCTGTGCCTCCTCTTCTGCTGTTCTGCTTTCCACCACTATGAGCTGTTGCCACTCTGCCTGGGAGCCAGCCGAGTGTGGACTGAAACCTCCATGGACTGGGAGCTAAATAAACCTTTCCCTCCTTAATTTTTGGCATTGGGTATTTTGTCCCAGTAAGGAGAAGGGTAGCCGAGACACCAGCTGGCTGATCTTTGAACATCGAATCCCCAGCCCTGCCCCAATCATAGCTCCCTTCCCCCAGGGTGTGGCCAGGTCTCCCCGCATGCATGGCACCCCACTCAGTAGCATGTCAGTTTCTCTTTTTTTGTTCATCTGCGAATCATAAACCTGAATTCCTATCTTCCAACAGTCAAACTCATATCATGTTTGAGGTTCAGCTCACATAGAGATCACTTGATGCTCCAGGGACCAACTGACAGAACTTTAAGACACTTATGAGAGCACAGTGCAAAGGGGCCTTATCAAAAAAGATCAACAGGATGGTGCCAAGAGTGAAAAACATACTGAAGCAAGAGTTCACGAACCAAATAGACCAGCGGGTTGTGTCTTCTCTATCAGGAGGGGCATCTGGATTTGATCTTGTAGAACTTTGAAATGGAAAGCTATGTATTTTTCCCTCTTTTTTTTTTTTTTTTTTTTTGCGGTACCAGGGATTGAACTCAGAACCTTGTGCTTGCCAGGCAAGCACTTATTCTACTGAGATATCTTCCTAGCCCCATGTTTTTGTTTTGAATAAAGATGCACACATAATGCATCTTTGACAGTATAAAGGGTTTAGAATAGCTGGGCATGGTGGCACCTGCCTATAATGCCAACCTTGTACTAAGATAGGAGGATCACCTTGAGTTTGAGGCTGGCCTGGGAAGGAATTCTAGCCTGGAGTGGTGGAACACACCTATAATCCCAGCACTTGGGAGGCTGAGACAAGAGTTTGAGACCAGCCTGAACTACAAAGCGAGTTCAAGACCAGCCTAAACTGTATAGTGAGTCCTTGCCTCAAAAAGACAAAAGAAGAAGAAGAAGAAGAAAAAAGATGAAAGAAGGGCCAGCCAAATAGTTCTGCAGATTAAAGCACCTCAAGCAGGCACAAGGGACAGGGGTTTGATCCCTGGGCCTGCCATGACCCCAGAGCACACTGAGAAGGCAATTGAGACTGGGTGTGGTGGTGCCTATAATCCCAGCTCTTGGGAGGCTGTAGAAAGGCAGATCACTATGAGTCCAATCTAGTAGTGAGACCCTGGACACCCTGTAGACCCTTCCCTAAAATATAAGAAAAAAGTAGGGCCGGGCGTGGTGGCACATGCCTGTAATCCCAGCACTCGGGAGGCTGAGACGAGGATTGTTGTGAGTTCGAGACCAGCCTGAGCTACAAAGTGAGCTCGAGGCCAGCCTGAACTGCATAGTGAGACCCTGTCTCAAAAAGACAAAAAAAAAAAAAAAAAAGCACAAAGTAAAGAAGGAACTTCTGCTGGTTTGTTTATCAAACAGGAAGTTAGTGAGGTTTACTCTCAGTGTGTTCATAGACCTCATAATAGGCCACAGAGGCCGGAGAAGAACTGAGGGCCTCGTGAGTGAGTGGAGTGTTCCATAGGTCGGAGCAGCACTCTGAGTTGTTTCAGTCAGGACTCTAAGCCAGGTCTGGAGAGTCAGTGCTCTGCAGGGCAGCCCAACCTACAGAGGCCGGGCTGTGTGCATGCCGAGAAACAGCCCATGGGTGCGCACCCAAGGGTTCGAGGTGTCTGCCCAGAAAGAGGTGCTGGGGAGGTCAGTGCAGTGAAGCAAGGGGGTGGCACAAACACAGCATGACGGAGCGCCGGGCACAGTGGTGTAGGCCTGTAATCCCAGCACAAAGGAGGCTGAGGCAGGAGGATTGTTGTGAGTTCGAGACCAACTTGAGCTACAAAGTGAGCTTAAGGCTAGCCTGAACTGCATAGTGAGACCCTGTCTCAAAAAGACAAAAAAAAAAAAAAAAAAAAGAAAGAAAAGAAAAAAACCACAGCGGTGACAATGATGCCCAGATGACAGAAAGGTAAAAAGCACACACAGCACACAGTTTCCGGGTTTTTAAAAGCAAAGTGCCCCAGCTCCTAAGCCTGTCCTAGTCTCTGGGGAAGAGTGGCAGGAGTGACACACAGGCACTGGTCAGCTCCAGTGTACCGAGGAGTGTGAGGGTCATAGAATTCCACCCAACCGAGGCAGAGCCGGAGATCCAGCCACTGACAGAACCATTAATTCATTGCCACTGGGGAAAAGGTTGACGAAGGTCAGGCTGGCCGGGCTCTATGGATTTCCTGTGTGCTTGGGACTCTGCTTTCTGCTTCTCAGAATGGTGGCAGGAGGGTTGTGCTGAGCTCAGCTGGGTGGGAAGGCATTGCCCAGTCCAGAAAGGAAGCTGGGCATGGACCAGCTGCTTATCCCAGATAGTGTTTCTCTCTCTCTTTCTTTTATGTATTTAGTACAAGGTCTACAGGGTCTCATTATGCAGATCAGATTCCCAGTGATCTACCTGTTTTCAGCTTCCCAAGTACCAGGATTACAGGCATGAACCACCTCATCCAGTTTCATTCGCTGTCTGAGGTACACTGGGGATCAGGGATCAAAACCTGGTTGCTGGCTAGCCCTTGTATTTCTTCTAAAAACAAAAGCTCACTTTAAAGATAGGTGGGGACTAACAGGCACCACCTCTTTGGAGACTTGAGGTTGATTTCTGTAGGTGTTAAGGCTTCCTGCAGCCAGAGCTGCGACAATGCATGGGGTCCTTGAGGCGAAGAAGTGTCTGGCTGGGCATCTGCAGAACAGGAAGCTCAAAGAGCATCAGGAGTTTCAGAAAATTGCACATCTATTTATTAAATCTAGGAGTTCGCTGAGTGTGAAGACCACACCTGTAATCCCAGTACCCGGAAAGTGAGGCAGGAGGGAATGGTAGCAAGCTCAAGACCAGACTGGGCTACATCAAGAGCTCTCAGGGCCAGCCTGCAGGATGTGGTGAGGCCTGGTCTAGGTGGAAAAAAAAAAAGAAAGAAATTTAACAGTGTCCTCAAGACAATCAATGCGAGGGTGGAGCCGCAGAATCAGATGAATCTGCAGTTTCCAAGGTCAACCTCCTGTGGGGTAAGGGGTCCCTCCCAGGAGAGTCACACAAGCACAGTCGCTTCATAGAAACCAAAAGCTCTCCAGGAGGCCAGAGATGACAGGGATACCGTTGCAGACAGCTAGGTGCAGCAGAAATACTATAGGCAGAAGACTGGACAGATTGCAACTCTGAGAGACCGCAACAGACTTGTGGGCAGGAACACAGCTCAGCTGCAAAACACAGGCCTGCCAAGTGCAAGGTCCTAAGTTTGAGTCCAGGTATCAAAGCAAAACAAAGAAACACACACATCTGTTGAGGGCTAGACGTCAAGATGAAACTGGAAACAATGCACACACTTAGCTCCCAGATAGGCTTTGATATTCGAAATAGGTCTCCAGCACCTTGGGGAATACAGAAGTTTTGCCAACCTAGGCCCTCCAGAGACAGCTGTGCCCTGTGCTCCTTCCGCCTGTTTGCTGCCTGATGCGTTTCCCTGTCTGACCCCATTTAGTCAGTTTTACCTGAGCAGTTGTCCCCGTGATCTTACCGACTGGCCATGGTCTTCTCTCCGCGTGCTCACCTCACGAGTTCTCGTGCTTCCCATATTAGACCTGCCTCACCTTGTTGACTTGCTCTGTAAAAATCTCTAGAAAAGACAGGGTCCTTGGCAACCCTATATTCTGTTCCTAACCTCATTGTTCCTAAAATTCATTGTTTGGTTTTAGAGAACACAAAGTCCAAAATATCCTTTAGGTTGGGAGCTCCTTTCCTCTATATCCATAATAAAAAGGAGGTGGACAAGGAGAAGGAGGAGGAAGGAGAGGAAGAGGAGGAAGAGGAGGAGGGGGAGGGAGGAGGAGGAAGAGGGAGGAGGAAGGGAAGGAGGAAGAGGAGGAGATCCTTACCAGGACCATGCCTGTCAGTTGTCTGGTGATCCACTGCTGACCAGAAGCCCAGGGAACACCTGGTTCTCTCTAGGACACAGGGGTCACTGGTCAGGAAGCCTCACCAAAGCACAGTCTGCACAGCAAAACCGGAGAGTGCACAGACACTGCGCCAACTGCCCTGGGCTCTGGTCAGCAGCACTTCCTTTCTGTTCTTGCTAGCACTGATGAACCTGAAGCCCAGATGGTGTCCGGGTGTCCCATCCAGTTGTCTGAACAGGACAGTGAGAGCATAACAGGCTGCCCGGACCCAGTGTCCAGTAGCAGGCACACAGCCCATCAGCAGTCGAGGTCTGCACAGCTGCTCGCCAGGGTCCTGGGGCGCGTTGGGGCGCTGCATCCTGAGCCCTTGGCAGTCGCCTGCTCATGCCCACTCCGTGAGCTCCACACTGCTGCCTGTTTCTCTTATGCCCATCTGAGGGCTGCAAGTAATGTCTGACGGTAACTGCTGTGGCCAGGGCTGCTGAAGCCCTTGGAAGCAGATGCTGCTCCTGCGGCTCTGCGCCTGTGTCCCGTGTGACAGCTGGGTCTTCATGGTTGACAGCTCAGGCCCAGTCGCCCTCCAGCCCTGCCCTACCCTAATTTCTTCCCACAGTGCCCTTTACAAATAATCTCACTGTCTCAATTTTACCTTACTGATAAGGAAAAAAAAAAGTTTAAAACTTTGTTTATGGCTAGAACTTATATTTCAGAAAATCAGGAGAGCTAAGGATGTACTCTTGGGTGACGGTGGGTATTCTAAGGGTATGCCCCAACTGTGAAGTGCTGAAATAGAAATAAGAATTTGCCAGTAGTAAACAAAGAAGGAAGGGCTGGCCAAGTAGCTCAGTGGATTAAAGCACCTGCTTAGGCAGATGCAGCAACTGGAGCCTCATCCCAGGCCTGCCATGCCTCCTCGCCCCCAAGGAAAGCTGAGACAGCAACTGAGACGTGGGTAGTGGCACATTCCTGTAATCCCAGCTCTCGGGAGGCTGAACGTAGGCAGATCACTACGAGTGTGTTCTACATAGTGAAGCTCTGTAAACCCTATAGACCCTTACTAAAAAAAAGAAAATGAATTTGCTAGTGGTTATTACTATAAAAAAAAAATGAAAAATGCAAATAAATTTTAAAGAGAGAAAACAAAAAAATGATACAGAATTTGAAAACAAGATAAAGTAGCAATAATTGTTCTATTACATATAACACACATCTTACATATAACAAATATATTACATATAACATATATAAAGTAGTTGCTCAGATTACAAAATATAGGAATGCAAAATTGGTCAAACAATTAAGCATTAACTGTTCCTTTCAATAAACAAATAGAAATTAGTAGTACAGTTATCTCAGCTATCATGTGTACATACATGTTCTTTTCTCTTCCCCCATGCCAGTTGTTCTTTCTTTTATAAAAAGATAAACGTAACAATGAAATGGACTTTCAAAAGGGGTCATTAGGACTTACGAGAGTTGATACATTGCATAGCATTGTCTTCCTAGCAGTTATTCAGAGTAAAAGAGATATGCATGCTGCCTTTTCTATGTAACATTAGCACAAAACTTTCTCTCTTTTTTTGGTACTGGGGGTCAAACTCAAGACCTTGCATTTGTCAGGCAGATGCTTACTTGGTTGAGCTAAAAATTCTCTTTCTAATGAACTAAGAGAAATGATCTGTATAACAATCATTTTTTTTTTTTTTTTTTTTTTTTTTTGCCTTTTTGAGACAGGGTCTCACTGTGCAGTTCAGGCTGGCCTTAAGCTCACTTTGTAGCTCAGGCTGGTCTCGAACTCACAACAATCCTCCTGCCTCAGCCTCCCTAGTGCTGGAATTACAGGCATGCGCCACCACGCCCGGCTACAATCATTTTTATTATTTATTTATTATTTTTATTTATTTAATTTATTTATTTATTTTTGCAGAACCAGGGATTGAACTCAGGCCCTTCTGCTCGCCAGGGAAGTGCTTATTCTACTGAGTCATCTCCTGGGCCCTAACAACAATCTTAACTAGCTTGTATATGCATATATTGTTTCCTTTCTTCATTTTCCTTTTCTCCATCACAGTTTTTGCTTTGTTTTGTTTTGTTTTTGGTACCAGGAGTCAAACTCAAGACCTTCTATCTGCCAGGCAGTTACTTATGCCACTGAACCATCTCCCTGGCCCTGTCTTTCCTTTCCTTTCTTTTTCTTTTTCTTTCTTTCTTTCTTTTTTCTTTTTTTTTCATATTCAGTATAGCGTCTGCAGGGTTTCACTACACAGATCAGACTGGTAGTGAGTGATCCATTTGTGTTCAGCCTCCCAAGTGCTGGAATTATAGGTGTATGCCACACCCAGTCTCAATCACTGTCTCACTACTCCAAGGAAGGGTGGGGGGGCATGTCAGGGACCAAACCCCAGCCACTGCACTCTGAACTAAGCTTTAGTTCACTGAGCCGTCTGGCCGGTCCTGTCCCTGGCCCTCTCTTTTTTTTGAACTGTTCCTTCCAATTCACAATATCTATCATAGGTTTTGAATCTTATTTATTTGCTCATTTATTCACACTCATGAGACAATATGATGTTTATACATATAGGTGTGATTTATTTCACTTATGAATATGGTCTTGAATTGCATCCATTTAACTATGAAACACTCCAGTTTATCCTTTTCATGACTGAATAATACTGCATTAATGGAAAACAGATCTTTTTTATTTTATTTATTTATTTATTTATTTTGCAGTACTGGGGATTGAATTCAGGGCCTTGCACTTGCCAGGCAGGTGCTTATTCTACTGAACTATCTTCCCAGACCCTTTTTTTATTTGTTACTGGCTGATTTCTTGATGGTAACCATTCTTTCTGGGGTGAGATGGAAGCTCAGTGTTGTTTAATTTGCATTTCTCAAATGACCAATGGTGCTGAATATTTTTTAATATATTTCTTTGCCACTTACATCTCCTTATCTGAGAAGTTCCTATTTATCTCCAATGCCTATTTTTGGATTGGGTCTTGAATTTGGGGGTCTGATTTTTTTTTTAATTCTTTACATGTTCTGGGTATAAGTCCTTTGTCTGAGGGACAACTGGCTGTAATTTTTCCCACTCTGTGAGTTGTCTTCACTTTGTTGGTGATTTCCTTTTGTTGTACAAAAGTGTTTTACTGAACTGCATATGTTGCAGGGTAATAATCAGCTTTTCTTCTGGATGGTTAACAGCTTAAGTTTGCAGATCAAAAACTGGAGAAATGGAAAGGCTGCAAGATCAGCCAACATTTTGGCCGTAGCCTTTCAAGGTCAATGAAGACTCAGGACATAGAACATGTACTGTAATATCATAGAACTCAGTTGTGTCCCAAATTTTCTGATCAAGGAGATTATGGAGCCACAGAGGAATGTGATCGATGATCTATAGTGTGCCTAAGGAGAGTCACATGGAGAGAAAACTTTCTCTCAGGCTTTCACAGAGAGCAACTTGGTCAAGCAATGGCGATGACTCATTCACATGGCTGACACTGACAAAGGAACTACAGAGTGAGGTACAGGGTTACAGGACAAACCCTGAGGGGACTTTACTGACCTCATCAGATACAAAAGTTACATTTTTTATTATTTAGGTCTTGCTTTATCTTGGTCTTAACCATCCAGCAGAAAAGTATAAAAATGAGATATATAAAATAAGGCCATAATAATAAGCTGTAAATGGCTCTAGTCAACAACTTCTTCATATAATCCACTATTATTGTGGACTGGTGGACTGTGTTGGATTGTTTCACTGAATTCAAGCACCTATGATAATTGAATGACAATAGAATACCCCATCTCTGGGGTATTCAGAGATGTTGTTCAGTACAGGACTGAACAACAAAAATGGGGATACAAAAGAAGAACCATTCTGTGTTTGTATAAACAGTACAGTTAGGATAAATACATGGTACTTTTACATAATTCTATGAGAGGAAAGATTTGTACTAATAGTATTTGGACAGGATATCCCGTCTGCTTCTTGTACTATGGATAACCACTAGAAAGATAACAATGTTTAAAGTATTAATTATTGAAACTGTACTATAATTCAGCTCTGAAAAAAAAAAGATAGGTATACAGCTACATTCTCTTTATTCATTGAATAGAAGCATCTGCTCTAATAGTATTTGTAGATAATCAAGTACACACATTGTACAGAAAAAAGACACTATGAAAACAATGTGCAATGTATTAATTGTTGAATCTGTGCTACTAATTTGATTTGAAACTGTCTCATTGCTATTTGTTTTTCAATAAAATAAAATACATGTAAAAAAATAAATAAATAAAAATAAAATACAAAAAAAATTTTAAAAAGTGTTTTAGTGAGGTGAGATTTTACCTGCTGGTTTTTTGTACTGTTTCATTTGCAGTCTGCAGTTTGTTCATGAAGTCTGCCCACACCTACGTCTTTGAGGCATCTACCCACCTTCCAGTAGATTCAGTGTTTCTATTTTAGTATTTAGATTGATTTAGCATTTCTATTTTTATATTTAGATCCCTGATCTATTTTGACTTTAGTTTAGTGCATGGGAATAGATATAGCTTTAGTCTTTGGCATAAGCCAGTTTCTCCAGCACCAGAAAATGCAAATGTAAGTCCAGGCCCGGCAGCTTCTGAGATTCCTGTCCCCTGCACATATTCCTGTCCAGATACCTGCCGTCATTCCCTCTGCTTGAGTATGGGCAACTTGTGAGTGTGATGAAGCCACTCTGCTTCAATTAGGTTGCATGTGACAAATATAGTTCAGCCAACTGGAGGAGGAGACCATCACGAAGTGGGATGTGCCCTCCTACTTTTCTTCTTCTTCTTCTTCTTCTTATTTTTTTTTTTTTTTTTTTTTTTTTGATGGGAGTGGGGATTGAACTTAGGCCCTTGTGCTTGCCAGGGAAGCGCTTATTCCACTGAGCCATCTCCCTGGACCCTTACTTTTCTAGAAGTAAACAACAACAATGTGAATGGCCTATAGCAAGAGGCAGCAAGTTAGATCTATAGCCACAAGGCTCATCTCTGCTGGCCAGTGATCTCGGAGGACACCTGCATCTCACCCAAGCGCAGCCTGTGAGACCCACCATAAGCAGGGAACCCAGAACTTCTGCCTTTACTGTTGTTGTTTTGTATTTTAGGGAAGGGTCTACAGGATGTTCAGGGTATCAATACTAGATCTGACTCATAGTGATCCACTTGTTTACAGCCTCCCAAGAGCTGGGATTACAGGCACATACCACAACACCCAGTCTTAGGGCTGAGGAGATAGCTCAGTAGAATAAGTGCTTCCCTGGCAAGCGCAAGGGCCTGAGTTCAATTCCTGGTTCTGCAAAAAAAAAAAAAAAAAAAAAAAAAAAAAAAAAAAAAAAAAAACCAGTCTTAGTGTGCCTAGACTGTTAATTCAGGGAATTTGCAAGACCACAGATTTTTGTTGTTTTAAGCCACTAAATTTGTGATACTTTGTTATACAACAATAAAAAGTAGCAGCCCTGAGGGTGGCACACACTTGTAATCCCAATACTAGGAAGGCTGAGGCAGGAGGATTGCTTGAGTTCAAGGCCAGCCTGGGCTACATAGCAGGATCCTGTGTCAAAAGACAGAAAGAAAATTCACACAGAGTTGCTTATCAGCTGTGATTCTAATTATAGTATAACAAAATGTTCCTATACTGATAAAGTCTAAGATCAGAAATGGATGTAGAAACAAAAGGAAAACTACCCTGGAAGTAGTAGTCCTAAACTGAGACTTTGGGCCAACTAATTACATATACAGTGCTTGGAGAAGGTCAATCTCAGGGTCGAAAATCTGGCATACCTCAGGAAACTAATCACAACTTGCCCAAACAAGTGTCATTTGATTTCTTTTCACAGTGGTTTGTGACAAGAACACGTGCAGGGGCTGGGGAGATGGCTCAATGGAATAAGCTTCCCTGGCAAACGCAAGGGCCTGAGTTTAATGCCTGGTTCTGATAAAAAAAAAAAAAAAAAAAAAAAAAAAAAACAGATGTAGCTAATGAGCTACAAGAATAAATCCCCTCTGGAGAGGACTCCTTATTAAAGAGAGAAAAACGTCTCAAACAGAAAAGCCTTTTCCCCCTTCCTTTTCCTTCCTGTATGCAGCAATGATGCACATCAGCTACAGCGCCGGTCCTCTGCATTTGTTCCAGAACGAACTCACTTCTCCGAGAACACAACGAAAAGCGCAAGGAAAGCTGGTTTCTTCGTGTTACAGAGGAGCTAGTAGATCAGCCTCGGCTGGCCATCTACAGCACGTGGCGCCCAGCAGAGCGCTGTTTGGAGTTTTGATGATAGCCGAACACATTCCTGAATGGCCCAGGACTTTCTGCAGAATTCCCAGTAAGTCTCCACACAGAGACCTTTGCATCTTTATGCTAGTGTTAATGAGCCAGTGAGTCCCTTTACTGCCAGGTAATATTCAGGGTGGAAAGCTCCTCATAAACTGGGCTTTAAGTAATGTTGAGGGGCTGGGGAGATGGCTCAATAGAATAAGTACTTCCCTGGCAAGCACAAGGGCCTCAGTTTAATCCCCGTTCCACCAAAACATACATACATACCTACATACATACGTACATACATAAATAAATAAATAGAAATAATGTTTTTAGGCATAACATGGAACATGTATTTTCCATCAAGTATTGAGATACTAAACTCTAAGTCCATACAAAATATGAAGAAGAAAAAAATTTTAAAAAATAAGAACAAACACTTACATATATTTACATAGATATTTAGAAATCCATCCATGTACAGCATAGTAGCATTGCAGCATGACTGTCTTGTGACTTTTTTGTCTTGTTTTTCATTTACTACCCTTTAAAAAATGGCAGTATAGTAATAGCTGGTATGTCATGACAAGAAGTACATATTTAGAAGACCAGAATGGCAGGCATTTGGAATGTGACCCTTCAATAAATAACATTGAACTACCTGTTAGCACAGGCCTGCACCCGTATCGTACTCACCTAGAAATGCCCACCCTCTCTCTCTCTCTTCTTATTTTTAGTACTGGGAATCAATCTCCGGGCCCACACTTGCCTGGTGGGCGCTGCCCAGCTGAGTCCCACACCCAGCCCTGGCTCCCAAACTTCAGGGACAGCAACTGTGCGGAGCATCCAGCTTACCATGGGACTAGGCAAGCAGAGAAATGCTGAGGCCATGAGCCTTGTTCTCAGAAGAGCAACCTCCTCCCAGAATGACCCCACCATCCTGCCTCTGCTGGAATGAAGCTCATCCACCATGCCTCTCCCAGAAATGATGCCACCTGCACGACCTGTCCGTTTGCCCACCTTGCCCATGGCGGGCATTCTGGCTCACCCTGCCACCCCCGCTGCTCTACTTCAGCGTTACCTCACGAATTGCACACTGATCTTTTCCCGTTGCAGGCTACACAGCACTCCACTGCGTGGCTGCAGGAACACGAACACCCATCTACCACTTGCCAGCTGGCTGAGCTGCATCAGCCTCGATACCCTCTGTTTACAAATAATTCAAGCATTAAGTTCTTGTACATTTGTTAGGGTCAACATAAAAACATGGATAGAACATAATCACAGGAAGGCTTCTATAAAAGATACATTTTCCTGGGAAAAGCTATTTGTCTTCTGAAGTCTGAAAGACGGTATCACATTACTGCCTACGTTCCCCACTGAGCTCATGCCCTCTCCAGCAGTGGGAGGGTCTGTTTCCTCACTCAAAGCCAGCAGACCAAATTTTTTTTTTCAGAACCAGGGACTGAACTCAGGCCCTTGTGCTTGCCAGGGAAGTGTTTATTCCACTGAGCCATCTCTCTGGCCCCCAAAATTTTACATCTTTGGAAACGTGGCATTAACTTATAGTTTAATTTGGTGTTTGTGTGGTGTTTGTGAAACGTCTCATGTTGTTCAGGCTGGCCTTGAGCTCACAGCAATTCTCCTGCCTCAGCCTCCTGAATGCTGTGTGTGCCACCGTGCCTGGCTGATTTTCTCCTCTTGTACGGTGAGTACACTGCATCTTAAATTTGTTAGATATGTACACTTATTTCCAACAAAAATCTAGTCTGGCTAGTTTAGCAAGAATGATAATCTTTAAAGTTAATTTAAATACTCATAGGAGAGATTGTTAAAGAACTAGAACTAAAAATAAGCTCCCAGTAACAGTAACAAGCATGCAGTAAGCTGGCTGGACTTGGATACCACAGGTGCGTCCTGTAGCTTCCCCTGCCCTCACCTGGGTGCTACCTGCAGTGAGGGAGGCATCACAGGGATAAAACAAGAAACCCTGCTTTGCTCCGCCCCCTAGCAGTCTCGGGAGCATCTTTGGCCAAAGTCAAGGCTGCATCCTCGGCTTCCAGCTGGAAGGGACCCTGGTGACCAAGTTCTAGTATCATGAAGGAAGGCACGGCTCGTAGTGTGAAAACTGTCCCAAATGGAAGAGGCCACTCAAGCTGGACCAGGAGTATGGAATACATGATCTGTGCTGATGTTCTGCCCCGGGCGGGGCAGGCAACTGTCCTTTCTACTTAGCTTTCTTCAAGAAGAGCAGACGCCTCCCACTCATTCACTTCCTGCCTTTCCCTATGAAAGGCGGGCAGTTCAAATCAACAATGACCCCAAGGTCCTACGCCTTTAGAGCTGGGCTGTTGGAAGGCAACTGGATCCCGGGCTGTTCTAGGTGGAGGCAGTGCTGGAAGGTGGGCTTGCTGGGAGGAGGCGACTATCAGGCCAGGAACCAACACTGTCCAGGCATCCTTCCCAGACCCCTCTGAGTGCGGTCTTTCCTTGTGGCCAGCCAAACATAAGTCCTCCTTAAAGCGGCCCTTAGTGTGTATTCTGATATTATTATTATTAATTTTTAATCTTTTATTTATGTATTTGGTACAGGGTCTCACTACACAGCTTGGACTCATGGTGATCCTCCCGTTTCAGCCTCCCCAGTGCTGGGATTACAAGCATGTGCCACCTCCTGGGGTCAGCACAGCATGCAGTGCTGTGGATCGAACCAGGTTCCTTACACTTATTTACCAGGCAGGTGCTTAGGCCACTGAGCTACCTCCCTAGCCCGTGGATTTTAATATACTTTTTTCTGTTTTTTTGGCAGAACCAGGGATTGAACTCAGGCCCCTACACTTGCCAAGGAAGCACTTATTTGTTTGGTTTTTGTTTTTTTTTTTTGAGACAAGGTCTCACTATGCAGTTCAGACTGGCCTTAATCTCACTTTGTAGCTCAGGCTGGTCTCGAACTCACAACAATCCTCCTGCCTCAGCCTCCCAAGTACTGGGATTATAGGCATGCACCACCATGCCTGGCTTAGGAAGCGCTTATTCCACTGAGCCATCTCCCTGGTCCCTATTATAATTTGTGGAAAAGAAGCAAAATATCCCATATACAGCTGCAGAATCCCTATGATAAATGTTAGTATTATGTATGTCTAAAATGTACCAATTAAATTAAAGCCACCAAAAAGAAAATTAGTATAGTTTTGTGTAGCGGTCAGTATTGCTGGCCACCAGTGTAGTAATGGCTACAAGGCACAGGCGGCTTCTGCCAGCAGGCACCTGGCACTGTGGCCAGGCTTTCCAGCTGGCAGGTGCAGCCCAGGAACAGGTCACTACTTGGCACCAAAGGAGAGGCCGGGTTATAAGCCAGCAACCAAGCGCCTACTAGTGGAGTTTCTTCAGCCATCTGACCGCATCAGTTTAAGGAAACTTTTCAACATATCACCAGCACTAGCCGGATGGAGTGGCACATGCCTGTAATCCCAGCACTCAAGAGGCTGAGGCAGGAGGATTGTTGTGAGTTTGAGACCAGCCTGAGCTTCATAGTGAGACCCTGTCTCAAAAAGACAAAAAAAAAAAAAAAAAAAAAAAAAAAAAAAAAAATATATATATATATATATATATATATATATATATATATATATATATATATATATATCACCAGCATTTAGTCAGAGCTGAATTTTGTTATCAGGGACATGTCATATAATTAACCTAGGCCTTTAACCACCAATTCCCTGTGGCTCCTGGTTTGCTGACAACTGCTGTAGGGTAGAGGCAGAATCAGGGAAGATGTCCAGGGAAAGCACTGGAGCACTGGCCGTGCCAAGCTGGGCTTGCCCACAGCCCAGCCCACGGTGGACTGTGTGTCCACCCAACACATCCTCTCTGCTCACCGCTTGCCATGTGTCTGGGTCTTGCTCCTTTGGTGAATCCATAATGAGAACCCTCCTCTCAGAGAGGCGGAGTCTGTGGCCACCAGGCCCTTCTTCATGGCTTGATTATTGTCCTTTTACTGTAAATGGGTCGCTTGGTGCCAGCCCTCCAGGGGGCACTCTTCTTTGCTTCCACGTCTCTGTCATGGCAAAGGCGAAGGAAGGGTCCAGCCGGCAGCAGTGTCTCATAACTTGCAACAGTTCTGGAATTCTTCCGTCTTTGGGAACCAGGAACTATAAACCCACGGAACCCAGAGCCATAGGGACAGGAAACACTAATTCTCTGCTTTCTGGAACTTGATTCCAGGGTCCACACAAATTTGTTGAAGTATTTTCTGTGACCTTGAAGTCCTACCTCTTCCCCTCAGAGTGTCGCTCTCAGCCATGGCTTCACAGGCAGGTCTGTCTCTGGGTCACACTGGTATCTTCCAAACAATGCAGACAGAACAGGACTGATGGTCCCCTGGTGGTGTTTCCAGGCCTGCATGTCCCGTGCTGTCGTGTGTGGGGTTCTGGGCCAGAGGGCAACACAGCGAGCAGTGGAGGTGGGCGTGAGTTCACATGTGGGACGGGACAGACCGGGCTGAGAATGTGAGTCGGCTAGCTAACCTAGGTCACTGCTCCTTTGGAGGGTTGATGTGGAAGGTACAATCATGTTGATTGGTTCCTTTAGGGAGTTGTTGATGTCAGAAATGCACCAGTCCCCATGTTGTGGGAGATCTTTTTGATCCTGGAAATCAAACTCAGGACCTGGTACTTGCCAGACAGGTGCTGTACATTTAATATCAGTAAAAGATGGGTCATCCTTACAGTTTTGTTTTGTTGGTGGCAAGTGTGTGTGTTTGATTTTTTATTTGTTTTTGTGACAGGGTTTCACTGGGTAGCCCAGGCTGACCTTGAATGCCTAAGGCTCTCCCAGCCTTGGCCTCCTAGAGCTGGGGCAGAAGGGCACCACTGCACCAGCTGCTCAGTCTCACCATTGCAGGTTGAACTGTGCTCTCCAGAAGGCCTCAGTGAAGCCCTGGCCTCCCGCAGCTCAAAATATGACCTTATTTCAGCCTGATGACATCACCCTGGAAAGATACTGGGGCATTTTAAAAGGTAATTAAGATTAAAGGAGGCCATAAGGAGGGTCCTAATCCAGTATGACCTTTTCGAACGCACGTGTGTGCGTGCGTGCGTGCGTGCGCGGGCGCGCGTGTGTATGTGCATGGCTTCCTCCCACGCATGCCCAGGAGACACCAGCGCGGCCCACAGGAACAGTCTCTGCAAGAGAAGCGAGATCGCCATCTGCTGGCCAAAGAGAGAGGCTCGGTGGAAAACAAAACCAAGGCCACACACCGTGACATTGCCTTTCTGGCCTCCAACACCTTCAAAGTAAACTTCTGCTGTTTGAAGGACCCAGACTCGCGTATTTCGGCGGCTCCAGAAGCCTAGTGCAAGCAGCCACACACTGCACGAAGACCTTGCGCATCTGCTCCAGAAGGACACCGGACAGCTGCGCAGCTCCACCTGGCCTGCGGAGCCAGCGCCTTGCAGGAGCCACGCCCCTCCGTTTGTTTTGTTCTTGATGTTTGGAAGTGGAAAGTACACTGCAGACCGGCCGCAGCCTCATCGAGCCTGCGCCCATGGCCAGTGCCCACCCCTCACTCCACACCCCCCATTCCCCCCCCCCCAACCCAGGAGCCTTTCTCTTTGACTTTCTCATTTTATTAGATCATTTTCGCTGGCACAATTCAGGAAGCTGTTTCATCTCTTAGTGTTTAATATGCTCACTTCGCACATTAACCCTCTTGGAAGGGTCCTAACTTGCTTGTTTACAGCAATGCCGAGCGCATGCTGCGTAGCACTGCAGACTCTTTCTGTTCTGCCTGGTAACGTCTGTGAGGCTTTACCTTTTGGACGTACCCGTTCCCTTGACGTCCACAGCCTCACCCTTTCTGTAGATTCTCATGGATGTGGCCAAAGGAATCTGCCCATGTTTTCTAGAAGGCCTAGAGAATATATAGCAGGCTCCCCTCCTCTTGCCTGCTGTATTGGTCATTTTGGTAAATTGGTGGAGACGGTGGATCCAGCCTAAAGGCCTAATTCTTTTCTAATCCTCAGTAGAATTATTTCACTATTTTTTTTCTCATTCTTGGCTTCCTTCAATTTGTTTTTCAAATGCTACTTTTTCCAATCTCCCATTCCCTACGCCCAAGCTTTATTAATCTTTAGACTCTTCCCTAATATAAAACAACCAGAACAAAACCAAACCCAAATCCAAACCAAACAAAATCAAAGGCATGGCTCAGACAGGTGCAAAAGGCAAAGGAAACGAAAGGTGCTCTGCAGCACGAGCGCAGGCCAATTAAAGCAGAAAGAGAAGAGCACCGCGCAGGGTGCACATCAGCCCCGTGAAGGGCAGCCCGTGGCCAGAGGCTCTGCACAGCCATCTGGAGCCAGGCTGACCGCAGGCTGAGGCCATGCCCCTCTTATGAAGAGAACTGAAGGCAGCACCTTCTGGCTGGTTCCGGCACAGGGCCTGGGCGAATGTCTCCTGGCTCTCCGTCACTGAAGGCCACCCGCAGCTACTCAGAGGCTTGCCACCCCGTGGTCTCATTTCTTCAAGAGACAGAAGCCCCCAGATAGGGATTGTGTGGGCGAGGAAGGGGTGGAAGCCTCCATCTTCATAGGGCTACTTCCTGCTGGGAGGGGCTGCGTGCCCTATCTAGGGGGATTCCATCCTCGCTAGGCACCTTGGGATGTACGTGGCTCAGTGGCTGGGTTGGAAAGAAAAAAAAAAGGAAAAAAGAAACCTCTCAGAAGACAGTAAGAAAGGAGCTAGTGTTGGTGGTAAAGAACTATTTTTTTTTCTATTCCACAAGAGAAAGCTTTATGCATTTGTCAGGATAACTCTAATGTTAGGTTGGGACATAGATCCCAAATGTGAGAAAGTTGGTCCACACCTCCTGTGGAGGGGAAGGCATACCTACTCAGAAGGCTATTGCAGAGTACCAGTACCCATCCATAGCCCTCTACCTGTCTATGCTTGAAGAACTGGAGCCTCATGCCTTCCTTTTTGAAGAGGAACCTCATGCCTTCCAGAGGTTTATGGGGAGCTGGGGATTGAACTTAGGCCCTTGCGCTTGCCAGGGAAACACTTATTCCACTGAGCCATCTCTCCAGCTCCTACCTGTATAGCTTAAAAAAAAAATAAGAGGTGTGTGGAGAGCTACTGGAGTGCTGTCCTTGAAAGAGGAGCCATTGTCTGCACCTTGGGTGAGCCTGGCCCTGTTTCCACACACTCACGTGTGTAGAGTGGCTAGGACTTATCCCTTCAATGTGCCTGAAGCAATGGAAATCATCTCACTGAGGTGCTGCTGGTCATCTTCTAAGCAGAGCAGACAGGAAGGTGTTTTCTCCAGTCCCCACCCGCTCTCAAAGAAAACCTGTGAGCAGAGGAGGTGGAGAACCATGCTTCTTCACACTGTCTCTGAGATCAAGCCTCGGGAAGGAGGCTATGACTTCCCAGAAGTTAAAAGATCACACCTCAGAGCTGGAGCGCAGAATGAAAACACCATGCACCCCATCCTACGGGTGACTCTGAATGCATATCTACACATGCAGAGGTGACTTCAGGCCCCCCACCCAGCCCTCTTCCGGCTCGCTCCTGCTTCTTGCCTCCTCACAGCACTCAGCATTGAGCTACTTGTTTTTCCACAAATTCATAAAACTTGAGTTGGGCCTTAGTTCCTGTTGGCCTCACAGCCAGACTCAGCTCCCCTTAGCTCCCCACGACTACAGAGATGCCTTTGTGTCTGTCCTCGCTGAGGATCACACTGGAAGTGGGACTGGAATCAACTCGCTAGCCCTGGTCCACTACCTTTTCCTGGGCTGCGAACAAGACTGGGCCTGGGGAGGGCCATCAACAGAAGTAGCCCAGCTCGCCAAGGCCATTGCAGATGCAGAGCGGGCGAGCGCTGCAGGCCTGGCGGGCAGTCGCCTCTAGAGGTAGTCCTGTGAAAAGCTGAGGGGCCAATTCCCATTTAGGGTCATACAGCTTTTCAGTGTCCCTTGAGGAAAGGGCACCCCAGGAGGCCCTAGGAATATGGCTGTAGTCCTAAGGGGACAAAAGGCTGCCCTTCCTACCACCCTGCGAGCATTGCAAGTTCCCAGGGAGATTTAGCCATGTCGCTTTGGTGTCCCTCGCAGCAGGTGGCTGCAACCTGCTTGGGAAGATGGGCTATAGCTAAGCTTGCCCCCAGATACTCAGAAGTAGCACGGCATGGGATAATTGAAACCATGGCTCAGTGTTTGACCTTCAATTTGTCACATCAAACCAGGAAAAAGAAAGACACTAGGTGCTCCTTGACCCCAATTACAGCTGTAGGTCTAAGGAGGATTTTCCAGAGACTGAAATTAAAACAGAAAGCAAAGGAATTAAAGCTGATTGCCCATGACATCATCCAAGTATCACCAAGGGTCTCCCACAAGAGACAGAAGTGGCATGGACAGACACTGTGGCTGTCCCAGGACCCCTCAGTGCTCTTAGGATGGTAGGTGAGGGTGGGGCTCCCCTCCCTATCCCCATTCTCCAGTGCCAGGAGTCCAATGCCAGCCTCACAGGGAGCAGGTCAGCAGGGTGCAGTTCCACCCCCGTGTCTATCCCCTTGCAGGCTTCATGTGGCCCTGGTTTCCCCTGTTGATTGCAGGTCATGACAACCATGATTTCGCCTGTCCTTTTTTCTCAGCCCTTCTTTCATCTTCATCTGGATTCTAGTTGTTGAATGCAGGAAGGGCCCATCCAACAAATGGGCTATGTGGCTCAGGCAGCCCCCTGCAAAGCCATCAGGATCTTCTGAAGATGCTGGTCTCTCTGGGGATCTGGCCTCTAGTGAAAACAGGTGAGAGAAACCCATAACCCATGAGTGACAGCTGGCATCTGAGGACAGATATGTCAGCAATGTCATTTCCCCATTCCTCGGAGGTCTCTGTAAGTATCAAGAGTTAAGCTTGAACATAGGGATTCCATTTTACTTTCTTTGCCTTTTGCAAAAACAACCTAATCAAGAAATGGCTGATGTTGAGGGTCCTAAGATCGAGGGTCATGCATCATGGGGCCTACTAGAGAGACAACTAGATCTGAGGGTGTCCCATACAAAAGCACGCAGACCCACTGAAGTCCCCAGGTGTCCACTGTCAGACTCAAGTACTACTAGCCAGATGCCCCTGCCAGAGTGGCACCAGGACCTTCTTATTTATTTTCCTCAGACCTCTTCATATCCTGTGACACCCTGACTCCTTAGAAAGAAGGCTGCCCCTAAGGGCTCTGTTAAACAATAAACTCTTAAAAGATGAGAGTGGAGGGGGCGTCTAGCTGTCCCCCAAAACTTCATGCAGTCATGGGGCAGATTTCTAGTTTGTGCTTAATTCACAATCCAATACTGGGATTATGGGTATGAGTGCTGCTGGGATAATGAGCGTGAGAGCTACGCCCAGCCTGGGGACAACAGTCTGAAAGCAACATAAGGGAGACAGACTTGCCCTGCTGCCACTGTTGCTGCTGCTCTTCCCTTTGCTCTTTGCTGCTGCCACGAGCTGCTGCCCTCTGCCTTGTGCCTCTCTGCATTGGAGCCAGCTGAGTATGGACTGAAACCATCACTAATTGTGAGCCAAATAAACCTTTCCTTCCTTCATTTTAGGTGTTGGGTATTTTGTCCCAGCAACGAGAGAAAGAATAACTGAGACATTGCTAAAGAAAGACCAAGGCAGAATCCCTGCTGCAGAAGAGGACGAAGAGGATTTGGTGGGAGATTTCTGAAGTGCTCTCACATGTGAAAGATGAAATAGGCTTACTTGGTTTACTGCAGAGGACCAGCGGGTAAAATGTCACAGGAAAATGCACTCCATAAGTACTGAAGACATGTACTAATAAAAAACCTTAGATAAATAAATCTACCTACACACACAAAATAAAAATAAAACCCAATAAAATCATATTTACCAACGATGTACAAAAAGTATCATGGGAATGTATAGTTTTAATTTATCTAAAAATCTAAAAACCCCCCTCTAAGTTGCAAGCCCTGCAAAATGGCATAGTGTGTGTGCATGCATATTTTTTACTCCTCATGCTCAGTACACATTAATAGGTGCTAAAGTAATCAAAATATGTGCTGTAGTAATCAATTAATTAATGGAAAACTGAGAAAGGTCTTTTTTTTTTTTTAAGTGAAATTGGACCGGTTACCTCTGAGGTGGATGACATGCTTTCCGCAGTTCCATATCATCACCCAGAAGAGGGGGGCTGTCTCTTTCCAGGCACATGCCCCCTCCAGCTTGCAAGAATCAGTGAAAAGGGGGAAAAGGTAAGCAGGCTCAGGAAAAAATTCGGATCTTAGATCTTTGAGAAGTTACATTTTAATAGATCACAACATACGGTAATGACCAGACTGGTTTATACTTCTTGGGCTATCTGAATATGTCTATTGAACTATTACATGATGTGGAGGGTAAACAAAGATTTTCATTTTTGAGACCAGCTTGGGTTTCAAAGTGAGTTCAAGGCCAGCTTGAAGCGCACAATGAGATCCTGTCTCAAAAACAAAAAAAAGAAATGCAAAGGGCCAGAGAGATGGTGCAATGGAATAAGTGCTTCCTTGACAAGCACAAGGGCCTGGGTTCAATCCCCAGTTCTGCCAATAAAAAAAAAAAAAGCAAGGATTCTGACACATTCTACATTTTTTATGAGTTAATTCTTCCCTTTTGTCTTTGGTTTCCTTTCATTAAAATTTAGAAGTTCAGTGTGTTTTTACGTAGAAATCACAGTAGAAATGACATCCCCAATGTCTCCCATGT
The DNA here is from genome assembly GCA_004027165.1 of Ctenomys sociabilis. Classification (NCBI taxonomy): domain Eukaryota; kingdom Metazoa; phylum Chordata; class Mammalia; order Rodentia; family Ctenomyidae; genus Ctenomys; species Ctenomys sociabilis. The sequence continues at coordinate 22,611 of PVKA01028571.1, forward strand.
TCTCTGCTTTCTTGGTCAGACAAACTATCTTGTGCTCCACCCAGGAGCCAGGTCTCTTTTGCCCTTCTTGTAGTTTCAGGTTTTGCAAGGGGAACAATACAATCCAGGACACATTTTATAAGATTATGTATAGTGGTGGTCACCCGAAGAATTACATGCATAGGGTGTGGGGAATCTGTCCACACACTGAAGACTAAAGCCTCCAGCTGAGAGCCTGGACCCTAATGACCTGCATGAGTCCAGCTGGAGACCTAGAGCTCATGACAGTGCCTCCCACGAGTCCAGCTGGTGGCCCAGGGCAGCCACAATGTCTCACGCAGCCAAGTTTGTCAGGAAAGCCAGCATGATGGGCCCAAGAGAACCGGCAGAGTCCCAGAGCTCCAACAACTTCTCCAAACACCTTCCCTATCAGCCCCGCTACAGCCTTTCCCGTTCTGTCTCTCGTGATGCCGGCCATACTCCTGGCTACGGCAAGCTGGACCACCTGTTGGCTGTGCCCCACGACCCCAAGGCCAAGGTTTTCAAGTTTAGATACACCAAATATATTTCCATTGATATATTTTCCCAATAGCAATAGATTTTCAAAATAAATCAGTAATTTTCTAAATATTTGTGATATAACAATTTCTCCTGTTTTCCTAGTGTTCTGAGTGACATTAAAAGGCTTTGAATGTTAAATTTACATTACAAGAACATCGGTCAGGGCCTTGTGTTCTAAAAGTATAATAAAGTCAAGGATCCTGTTTAAAAAAAAAAGCAATGTGATCTTCAGAGTGGTATACAGAAACAAAATTCTCAAGTTGATGCTTCTATATCCATCCACTGACATGGCTATAATGTTCAAATCATTTTTTGAGGGTTGGTTACAAAAAATTGAGCTAATTATTCACAGGAGAATGTTGCTAGCACCTGAAATCCCTTCTGGCTCATAGGTAGTTTTCTCTGACACTTTATTTTTTTTTTTAGATTTTTTTTTTTTTTTTTGGCGGAACCAGGGATTGAACTCAGACCCTTGCACTTGCCAGGGAAGCACTTATTCTACTGAGCCAACTCCCCAGCCCCAAATATTGTTTCATCTTTTTTTCCTTTTTTTTTTTTTTTTTTTTTTTGCGAAACCAGGTATTGAACTGAGGTCCTTGCACTTGCCAGGGAAGTGCTTATTCCACTGAGCCATGTCCCCAGCCCCGTCTCTGGCACTTCAAAGCCCAGCTGGTCCCTTCCACTCTCAGGCCTAAGTCCCAGGAAGGTCCCTGGTTCTTAGATACCTATCTATCCCTTCAAACTGCATTCTGCTTTGGCAGATGTTGGAGTCCCAACCGGAGTACCTGGCTTCATTCCATTGATGTCCTTGTTCTTGGTTGTTTTTCACTCAAGATTGCTTTTCAAATCTATCCACATTTTCAAGTGCATCTAGCTCAGTGCTTCTACTTAGCTTAGTGGTATCCACAGTGGAGTAATCTCTGAAAATAATAACCATACATGATTTATGTCCTCTCTGCCCAACTTTAGATTTCTATTCGTGGCCTTTCTGTCACACACCGCCACCATTTAGTTTCCCGACTGTTCCTGTGCCCCACTGCTGGGTTACCATGTACCCAAGGAGTACTCTGTACCAGGGCAGGTGTTGAGACCCAGGCCACCACTTCAAGTTCAGAAATAGGGTGGGGTGGAGGCTGAGCCCTTTCCTTCCTGTTTGTACCCACTCCTGATGCCCCACGCGGCCAATCTCCTGGCCAGGGTCACAGCAGTCTCGGGCAGAGCTCCGCACCTCTCCACAGACCTGCTCCCTCTGGGTTCAGGGTTCAGCTTCCTCAAGTGCTTAATGCTTCTGCCCCATAGATCCTGCTTGTCAGCTCCGATTGGCCAGGAAAATCGGTAACAGGGTTGGCTTCCAGCATCACAGCATGTTCCATAGAACTTTGCTTTCCCAAGAATGTATCCGAGGTCACCCCGAAAGGCCTGATTGGCCAGAGCATGTGCAGCAGCAAATCAGAAAGTGCACGCTGAAGGGAACATTTTGCTTTTTCTCACAGTTCAGAGGATGGTTATGCATGGACAGATAGATGAGTGATAGAATACTAAAGTACAACACATAGGAGATTTTCAGCTACGGAAGCAAACAGTGGATAAGTATACAGACTTGGGATTTACTTACTAAAACTTGATTGGTTCATATGATATTTTAAAGGTCTGTATGAAGCATTCTGTTATAAAAGTGCGTGTGCTGGCAAACACACACACATGCACGCACGCACGCACGCACGTACGCACACACACACACTCCTGTTTTCAAGAGTGCCAGAGAGGAATTTTCTGTTATTTATGTTCTGAGGATGGGGTGGGGGTTGGATGAGGTAGGAGCATGCATTCTACGCTGACCATTCAGCCTCAGTTTCCCCACCTATAAAATAGCCTGGCTGTACCCACTCCATACAGCTGTTAAATTAATGTACTTTTCCATTAATTTCATTACTGTTACATAATATATTAGATAATCTTTAGCACTGTGTCTAGCACGTAGTAGGCACCTCATGAAACGCTGTTATTATTTGTCTCTCTAAGTTCCAAACCCTGAAAATTCTGCCATTCTAGAAACCCACACGCACTGTGTCCATCCCCTTTTCTGCCCTCTAGCGGTAACTCCAAATATGGCATCCGCTTGATTTTATGTGAAATCGTTGCTAGTAATTCACTTTATTTCCCCATTCTACTAAGCCCAAATTACTCAAAGTTCAATCTTACATACATATGCATAACAGCACACAATTTAAAATATTCTCTTATGGTTTTGGGAAGCAATGGTTTGAAGATTTTTTTTGTAAGGGTACCTGTTTCTCTGATGAGCATTTGAATTCACATGTGGAACAGAACTCTATCCTAAAGTAATCTTTCACACTTTGGTTTCTCTTCGGATAGTATAAATTTTTCACTTTTTACTAAAATAATCTTTCTCTACAAATAAGCACTTTCTTTCACCTTGAGGCTCCACCCTATACCTTGCGTCCTGGACGAAACACCAAGCACTTTTACCTTAAAGGCATCCCCCCAAAACATGTACTTTTTTTTCTGATGAGGTCAGCGAAGGCCCCTCAGGGTTTATCTTGTAATCCTGTACATTGTTCTGTAGATTTTTTGTCTGTGTCATCCATGTGGATGAGTCACGGCCAATGCTTGACCAGTTTGCTCTCTGTGAGAGCCTGAGAGACAGTTTTCTCTCCATGTGACCCTCTCCAGGCACACTATAGACCTTCAATCTCTTTCCTCTGTGGCTCCATAATCTCTTTGTTCAGAAAATTTGGAGCTCAACTGAGTTTCATGATGTTGCAGTACAGGTTCTCCTATGTCCTGAGTCTTCGCTGACCTTGAAAGGCTAGGGCCAAAATGTTGGCTGGCCTTGTGGCTCTTCTATTTCTCCAATTTTGATCTGTGAACTTAGGTTGTTAACCATCCAGAAGAAAAGCTGATTAGTATCCTGCAGCACGTGCCATTCACTTTGCCTTATCTGACTCAATTGATTTTAGTTGTTGCACATTTTCATTTGGATTTCTTCTTTTTGCTTCTTATACTAGGGAGACTATATGATATTTACACATGTGTGTCTGGTTTATTTCACTTATGAGTTTATGTTCAAGTGGCATCCACAGGGTATTATGTCGGCTTCTAGTACTATGGACAACCACTAAGAAATTAAGGTAGAAATTATTATTATTGAATCTTTGATGTAATTCAGGTATAAAAAATAAGATATGTAAACAGCTACACTCTCTTAATTTATTGATAAGAGACATAAGCTATAATAATGTCTGTAAGTATAATATCATGTATGCACCTTGTATGATACCAAAACATTATGAAAACAGTTTGCAATGTATTAATTTATCAAATCCATCTTGTCAAGGTATTTTGAGACAGTTTTAAACTGTCTCATTGATATTTGTACTTCAATAAAATAAAAATAAAGGCATCCCCCCACCAAGGGGGGATTTTCCCTCTGAAAATAACAATGGTCAAAGGTGGAACAGTGGCATTCACCTACTGAATGTGTTAATGAAAGGATAATAAAAACCATCCCATCACTCTAGGAGATTTGTCACCTGTTCTTTTTCTTTTACCCTACCCTCTCTCTCAATGTCTTTTACTATCAGCCTGACATTAGGATAGAGAAGAATACTTTAACTGTTGCATTCTGTGAAGACAGATTCAGTCAATTAGTGTAAACAGCTGCGCAACTGCCCCCTACTCCCTCAGCCCAGGCTCAGAACATAAATAACAGAAAATTTCTCCCTGGCATTCTTGAAAGCAGATTTGTATGTGTGAGTGTGTGTGTGCATGAGCACGTGTGGGTGCGTGAGTGTGTGCGCATGAGTGCGTGTGTGTGCATGCGCACACGCGTGTGTGTATGCACTTTTACAACAGAATGCTTTATACAGACCTTTAAAATATCGCCTGAACCAGTCCAGCTTTAGCAAATAGACCATGGAGTGGGTTACAGTAATCTGCAGTAAATTAATTGAGTTATCAGAAAGGGTTTGTATTTTATATGTATAAATCACGAAACGAGGCCAGAGGGACAACTGAAGGACCATGGTAAATAATAAGCTACACGATTTAGTAAGCAAATTGGGAATTCAAACTGTGATCTTGAACAACTGAATATGGACATACATTATTTTGTCCTTCATCTAATAGTACCATACATAGAAGAGAAGAAAGGGCCCTCCCTGCCCAGCAAGTCTGTGTGGCTTGACCTGTCACACTTCATGCTTCTTCAGAGGTCCCTCTAAGCGGTTCTTCCGAAAACTGGAGCAGAAAGGTGCCTGCCATACATAAAAGTCTATTTTTTTTTTCCTTTCTAGGTTAGGAAAGTAACCAACACATGTTCTTCTGATGTTGGAAATGTAGAATGGAAGTATGTAATGACGGCCTTAGTGTAAGAACAATAAGAGCAGAATAAAGGGATCACTGCCTATTGGTCCCAGAAGAGACCAATGGGAGTGGACAACCGCGCAGGAGCCTACACAGGCCAGGCGGGAAGCCAGTGTCTTGGGCCTGTTCGTACAAGTTTCCTGCAAGTCCGGAACTTCACATTGAGGATTAGCGCAAGCTGACACAATTGTGCCTGCGTCACACTGCTCACTAAAGCTGATGTGACACATTCATTCTGCACGAATCCTCTCCGGATGGGAAAGTCAGCAAAGGCAGAACCGAGTCTAGAAAAAATGAAAACAATGAAGAAAGGGGAAGGGAGGAGGAGAAATCTAAAGTTTAGTGAAAATAATACAGCTAACCAGGAAACATGGATTTATCCATTCAAACAGATTTTATTATTGTTTATTATAAGTAAAGTATCACAGTAAATGTTGGAAACAAAATAGTAAGTAAGAGCCTCTTACTTGTAAAACACAGCCATATGGTGGGCCGCTTACCTAAGAAGGAAAATCAGGGAAAAGAACGCCAGAGAGGGCGGGTAGGAGAGGGGCCAACGGAGACGGGCAGGCACAGGCGTGTCCAAGACGGGAGGATCCCTTGTGCACGCAAGGAAATGAGCAGCAGGACCTCGGGCAGAAACGTGGGGACAGTCTCGAGTGTCTAGCAGGCTCACTGTGGGGAAAGGGCGGGCGCGGGGTATGTGTGGGGACCAGAGAAACTGAGGCCAGGCTCAAAGGGTAGGCCCGGTGTTCCCAAGTATCTAGGTCATGTGCAGAGATTGACGTGTGTGCAGGGGTGGGTGGGTGTGGGTGTGGGTGTGTTTGCAATGCATTTAAATAAACAGGACAGGACATAGATATAGACGGATTTAGTTGAAACTTAGGAAAGATTATAAAGACAGTAGGGATTACTCAGCTGTGGGGAAGAAGAAAAAGAAGGGGAGGAAGGAGAGAGATGGACCCCTGTGAGATCTGGGAGCACAGTCAGCAAGTCCACCACTCCCCTAAGATAGCAGGGCACGAAGGAGGGCTGATCCTCTGGGAGGGCGAAGAGCTGTGTGCTGCGGCTCAGGACCTGCTCTGCACTAATAGCTGAGCAAATGGGGTCATTCGTTTTACTTAAATATGCATGCATCACAAGGTCCTGCTACAGTGATGTCTGTGGTTAGTTAACTTACTAGAGGACAGAATACACAATAGAAATCGAACTACAGAATGAAATTATTGCACGGGGCATGGTGGGCACACCTGTCATCCCAGCTCTCCAGAGGTCGTGGAAGGAGATGTGGAAGAGCCCAAGAGCAGTCTGGGCTACAATGCGAGCTCAAGGCCAGCCTGAGCTGCTTAGCAAGACCCTGTCCCCAAAACACATGAAATAATAAAATAACAGAAAATAAAATAAAATAAATAAAAATAAAATCAACATGAGTCTAGATTTTTAAGGTCTGGTGTCACCCACTGATTATCTTGGATTTTTTTTTTAATTTATTTATTTGTATTTTAACTTGAAGAGTGAAAAATAGAAGTAAAAACAAAGAGAACAAATGACTTAAACAGGGTAACATACAATGATACATATGTTACAGATTTTCAAAACATGGATGGCCACATATATATATATATTATAATATATATATAATATATATATATATATATATTTAAATAAAACAATCCAACACAGATCAGCAGT
>PVKA01028572.1:0-23725 GCA_004027165.1 Ctenomys sociabilis
TCTCTCTCTCTCTCTCTCTCTCTCTCTCTCTCTCTCTCTCTCTCTCTCTCTTTTTCTTCTTTTATACTTGGAATTGAATTTACAATCTCATGCTTACATCCCGGCCTTAGGGAGCCTTTGCATTCATTTTTTTTTTTTTTTAGTTTGATACAGGGTCTTGCTATACAGCTCAGACTCTTAGTGATCTTCCTGTCTCAGCCTCCCAGCACTGGGATTACAGGTGAACACCACCACACTCACGCTGCTTCCACAGTTGATCCTGTGGTTGACTCCCAACCTGCCCTGGATGAGTTCGTGTTCTCTAAAACCAAAGAATGAACTTTAGGAACAAACGGAGGTTGAGGGTAAAACGTTATTGGAAAGGAAAGCTTCTATTGAACAGGGACAGAGGGGGACCCGAGCAGGTTGCCCAGGAAGCTGTCTTTTTCAGGTTATTTTTATAGAGCAAAAACATGCAGGGCTAAGGTAGAGAATAAGGGGGCTCACTTAGGCGGATGCGGGGTGGGACAAAACTATGGTCAACCGATGGGATTACAAGCACCATTGCTCAGGTAAAATCGATTAGGTCCGGGACCAAATGGGGTAGCGAGTCACGTAGCAAGCGGGCATGAATGTAAAACAGGACCTGTCTGGTGGCCTTCAGACAATGATCTTCCTGGGTAATGATCAATCCGGATGCCAGTCTTTAGGAGGTGAGCGTGCGTTTGGTCTTTAGGTCTGGCTCACAGCAGGAGCATCCGTCCTCCCACAGCTGTAGGGTGTCTGGTCTTCGTTATCTCCTTCGAGGGCCTGACTCTGTCCGACTGCCTATAATATTTCTATCTAACTCAGGCTGCCTGCAACAGCACCAGGGATCAAACGCAGGTCCTTGTGCTTGCCAGGCAGGCCCATAGGCTGCCGAACTATCTCCCCAGCCCCACAGACTTTTTTTTTTTTTTTTGGTATAGTTAGTGGGAATATTTGAATCATGTGTCTTGCATTTTTGGTATGCTTGATATGCAACAAATTTTAATCTTAGTTCTAACAAGGACGGATATGTTCCTATGTGTAATACATACCCCACTGATCAACTGTGGAAGCAGTGTATTATAATTCATCCATAGGGGCCAGGGAAATAGCTCGGTAGAATAAGCCCTTGCCTGGCAAGTGCAAGGGCCTGAGTTTAATCCCTGGTTCTGAAAAAAAAAATTCATCCATAGATCTATTTATTGAATACTTTCCTTTTATTCAGTTAAGTCTAAATTTTATACTATGTGTATAAATCAACTTTTCTTTTTTTAATACTCTGAAGAATAATGACATTTCTTTCCTGGTATATAATATGTAAGGAAACGACCCAATTTTAAATTATCTAATTTATTGTTAAGCCTTTTCATTTTCTCCCACTTAGTATAAATGATTCTATTCCCCAACACATTTGACTAAAAGTTATGCCTAATGAAGTTATAATATTAATGCAATAAGTAGAATCAGGGTTGACAGTTTTTAATTCACATTGTAGCTGAAAGATTTGCATTACATCCTGCAAAAATTTCATAGAACTGGGCTTGGGAGATAGTTCAGTGGCATAAGCACCAGCCTGGAAAGCGCAAGGTCCTGAGTTTTGATCTCCAGTACAAAAAAGCATCATAGCACGTTTTTGGGGGACAAGGAAGTAATTGCTAACAAATAGTGCTATACTTAGTTGGATATTTAAGTCACATAGCTGAGTTGAAGGAAGATTAAAGCCCCTGCAAGCAGGCCTAGGGGCCAGAGTTTGATCCTCAGGCCTGCCATGCCGGCCCTGCCCCTGGGGTGCACTGAGATGCAATTGAGACTGGGCGTGGGTGTGTGAACCTGTAATCCCAGCTCTTGGGAGGCTGTAAACAGGAGGATCACCACAATTCTGATCTAGTAGTGAGACCCTGAACACCCTGTAGACCCTTCCCTAAAATACAGAAAAATAGAAAATAGATCAGCAAGTATATTAGAAAGGTGCAAAGCCTAAGTTTATGAAGATGTACTAGAGAAGAACATTAGCATATAGATACAGTAGGAAACATTCTCTATAGAACATGTTTACCTTTAGTCTTTTACATCTTCACTCTGTTTCGTTACTTTTATCCATTTATGTTGGTTTTTTTTTTTTTTTTTAGTATAAGAGGTTGTGGATAACACTGTACAGTTAACCCTCTACATTAATAATGTTCAACACATGATTCTTATTTAAAAAATCATCCATAAACTCTCTCTGAAGAAAAACCATTGCTGCCCTGCTGAGGCATTTTCGTACCTGCGGGAACACAAGGCAGGTCACATGAGACCATGCTGGTGACACACAGCCCCAGGTGGGGGGACAGGCATTGGCCCGGTCACTGCAGCCACCACTTACCCCAACACTTTACTGTTTCATGTCCTAGCCCCTAATGGCAGTTGGGACTGGAGACTTCGAGATTTTTATCAGTAAGTAGGAGACTTAGGTTGCCTTAAGGTGGTCTGTGTCAACATCCTCCTCCTGCTGCCATTTTAACATTTTTCGAGAAACTGACCTTTGACTTTTACTGAATGCCTCTTTAATTATTGAGCTGCATTTTCTTATTTTTCTGTTATGTTTTTAAAGTACAGGGGCCACAGGGCATTCCTGTTTTGTCATTTTATATGTGTTGGCATCTTGAAAATTGTCCGAGGGAGGGGGCCCATGGTGGTGCACACCTGTAATCCCCCCTGGGAGGCTGAGGCAGGAGGAACAGTGCAATTTTCACCCAGCCGAAGCAATTTAGAAACTTAAGTGATACCTTAACTCAAAGTTTAAAACGTTTAAAAGGGGCCTGGGAGACTGGGGAGCTGGGATGTAGCTCTGGGTGAAGCCCCAAAGAGCTGAAAGAAGAAAGCAAAAGTTCACAAGGCCCAGGTTTCACCGCCTTCTAGAGTGGGAAATTAGTGTCTTGGAGCAAACAACTAAGGACTCCCAGGTCCTTTGGGTTCAAACCAGTGCTCAGCCACCTGTGGGTCTGGGCAGGCATCCGGCCCTTGTTCGGTCTTGGGGAAAGGAACCCAGGCTGTGGCGCGTGGGCGTGTGGCTGTGGGCTGGTGGCCTTGCTGGGCACACGTGGCCGCTCCCTGGAGCCCTAGGCAGGGAGGACCTTTGGGGCGGGGCAAGCAGAAGGGGCGGCGTGGGCTGGCGGCGTGGGCCCTCGAAGCCGGGTGGGCAGCGCTGAGCGACTCTTCTCTCCCCAGAACTGCCTGAGCAGACAGCAGCTCCTCACCGCCATGCGCCAGCTGCAGCAGCTGCTCAAGGGGCAGGAGGCGCGCTTCGCCGAGGCCATGCGCAGCGCCCGGAGCCGCCTGGCCGCGCTGCAGAGCTCCGTGGGCCGCCTGGCGCCTGACGCCCCGCCAGGTGGGTCCCCTCCACGCCCGCAAGGCCACGGAAGCCACGGCTGCCACGCCTGCCCTTCCCGGCCCTTTCCCTGCGCAGTCTGCCCACCCTGACCTGCCTTCCCTGAACAACAGTGGGGCTTTGCTTTTGCTTTTGTTTCTCTTTTTCTTTCAAACGTGACAAGCCGTTTTCCAAAGCGGTTTTGGAGCCACAGCAGAAGTGTGCAAGGCGTAGAGCGCTCCCGCGCATGCATCCCGCACAGGCCCACTCACGTGCACTCGCCGCGAACCCCAATACTTGCCTTCTTCTTTCTGCCTTGCACACCTCAGGATCTCCCCCTTGTTTTCTCCTCCTCTCTTTACAACAAATCGGCTTCCCGTTCATCCCCGCCACCCCATCCCTTCATTGAGCCCTCCGGGCAAGCAGCATGGAGCCCCTCCCTGAAAGGCCAAAAGGTTCGACCATGCTCCGGGTTCCAGGCGATGCAGTGCGTGGTCCCGCGTTTTAAGGCAGGAACTTGGGGCCCAAGGGCCGCTGGAGCCAAGCTGCCTGGTCCTTGGCTGCTGGAAGCGGAGCTCGCGAGCGAGCGGCGCCAGAGAGGAAGGGCCTGGGCCACACCCATGTCCCCGGTGATGCTTCCTGCGGCCGCCCAGTTGGAGATGCTGTACTAACGCAAGGGGTGTTTTTTGATCCAAAGAAGTTACCCTCAGGAGATCCTGAGTTGCAGGAGCTTATTCGGCCCTAAGGATTCCTCAGGACATGCTCTTAAAGTCAGTCCTCCTCTGGGTAGGGCTTTAACTTCTGTTTTGGGAACACGATTGCGAAGTCATTTTCAATTATTTACACCCAGTCAGTTCATTCTACTCACCTTTACTGAGCACCTGCTGTGTGGGAGGCCTGCAGGTTGTTTTAATTTAGGTGAGGTTTTTAAAGATTTCTCATCACAACAGACCCTATACCTTTTTCCCAAAAAGATTTCAAACATTTTGCCACCAAAACATAGTTTTTAAAACTGTTTTAAAGCTACTAATTTTTTAAACACTGTTTGTCAGGGTGTGATGGCACACACCTGTAATCCCAGCACTCAGGAGGCTGAGGCAGGAGGATCGCCGAGAGTTTGAGGCCAGCCTGGGCTACATAGTGAACTCAAGGCCAACCTGGACTACAAAGCAAGTCTAAAAAGAAAAAGAAAAAAACTTGTGTAGGAATCGAGTACTGAGCAATCACTATGTTCTGGTAGTTGGCTGGTGCTGGGGACATGGGGTGCCCGGGAGGGCTCAGCTGACCTCCCTCCTGTCAGAACACTCTGGGCACCCGGGTGGGAGATCACTGGAGGAGGAGAAGGGAGAGGGAGCCTGGAGGGGGCAGCATTGCAGGCAAAGAAGAGTGCGTGCCCAGGGCTGGGTCTCCAAGGCCCTGGAGACCATGCTGGGACAGATGCAGCCTCTAGACTGCTGGCTCTCCTGATCCTCTTCTCTCCCTGCAGCCTCCTGCCCACCCCTGAATGCCCCTCAGGACGGCCGGAAGTTCGGAAGCAAGTACTTAGTGGACCATGAAGTCCACTTCACTTGCAACCCAGGCTTCCGGCTGGTGGGGCCCGGCAGCGTCGCTTGTCTCCCCAACGGCACCTGGACAGCCGAGCAGCCCCGCTGCAGAGGTACCACCCTTGTCCCCGCCCCGCAGCGCACCTGGGGGACTGTTCGGGGGGGGGGTCTTATCCTGGGACATGGCTTCTCATCTGCAAAGCAGGGTCCATGTTGCTGACCCCTCGCCTGATTGCTGCGCCCTCACCTCGACCAAGTCTTGCTTTGCAAGTAGAGAAATGGAGGCACAGAGAGGTGAAGAAAGTTAGATAGGTCGCACAGCAGGGAGTGGTGGGTGGATGCTCTGAGCCCACAGCTTCACCTCAGCCTGGACGCTGGCGACTGGAGCCCATCAGTGTGAGGACAAGGGGCCGCCTGTGGCTGGGGGCAGGGGCACAGGAAATGCACGCGGCAGCCAGCGTGTGCCGGAGCCCTCCGGAGTCCTCTGCAGGGGTCCTCTGCAGCTATCCAGGGACTGGGAGAGGCGGCTCCTGGGGAGACTCGGGACGTGACAGGGGCTCTCCTCTCCCCGCGCTCGGTTTTACACAGTACTTTCTTGATCCAGAGAAAAATGGGAGGTGACGAGCACACCATGCTGGCTCTCCTGAACGTGCGATGAAAAATTCATGGGTACCCGACATTCGCACCACTGGAGGGTGGGAGGGGGTTTGCGGGGCAGAGTGCACGTGGGTTTTAGCTAGAGCGAGAGGAAACATAAATACTGCATAAGTAAGTGGGCCGGAAAGAGCCAGCTCTTGGCCTTTGGGTGGTTTTTTTTTTTTTTTTTCTTAAATCAACAGAATTTTAATTTTAAAGTTGTTCAAACACAAGAAAATTCTGATTCCAATTTATGTGAACTATCGAAAGCTTAGGGACAGGATGCTCTTTCCATACAAATCAGGTTTTGGAAATCGGGTTTTGGATGACAACTTTTCAACATAAAACATACTTTGACAAAATCAAGTCAAAGTACCCGAAATTCCTCTCTAGTCCATATGTACTTTGAATAATCTTTTTTTATTATTATTTTTTATTTTAGGGAAGGGTATGCAGGGTGTTCAGGATCTCACTACTAGATCGGACTCATAGTGATCTGCCTGTTCACAGCCTCCCTCCCAAGGGCTGGGATTATAGGAGTGCGTCACCACACCCAGCCTGAATTGCCCTCTCAGCCGGGGCCTGGGGGCAGGGCTGGCAGGGCAGGCCCGGGGATCTAAGCCCTGGCCCTGTGCCTGCTTGCAGGCACTTTAATCCCCTGAGCTATTTGACCCGCCCTTTCAGTAATCTTGTAATAAGTTTCTCCCGCAACTGACAGTGTCTAAAGAGAATCTCTCCTCTGATGCTCTAAGGAGTCATTAATTAGCAGTGCTGGCAGCACTGGAACTTCCAGGATCTATAAAATCCCAAAGCTATTGCCAAGCAAGTCAACAAGAGGCTTCGAGATGAAGTGTCTCATTTGTTAGAACCCATCAGTGTTGTTTTTAAGGAAGCAGTTTCAGTGTCATTTTATTACTGGTCTCTGCAATCACACTTTGGTTCCGGTATCCTTTCTGGTAAATTCTGTAGTTGTTTCCCTAGGTTGCTTTTTTAAAAAAGTACTGAGTACAGGGTCCACAGTGTTTCACTATGTAGATTGGATTTGTACTGATCCTTCTGTTTTCAGCTTCCCAAGTGCTGGGATTATAGGCATACACTACCACGCCCAGGCTCAGTCACTGTCTCAGCATGCTACAGGGGCAGTGCTGGGATCAAACCCCAGTCCTTCCGCTCTGCCTAAGCAGGTGCTTTAGTCCGCTGAGCTATCTGGCCGGCCCTTTCCCTAAGTTGCTTTTCTCGATCTCTAAACATATCTGTTACTGTGCTCTTGGTGGGCATTTTTGTGCTAGGGTCCTGCTATGTCCAGTCCTGGCTCAGGTGACAACCCCCATACCCTGTGTCAGCCTCCCAGGTCAGCTGGGACTTCAGGCACTTGGTCCTGCGCACAACCAGAGGTGACTTTGCTTAAATAACTTGCAAGCACAGAGGAAGCTCAGGAAAACGCCATGTCTGAAAATGTGGAGCCTAAGACTGCAACTCGCTGAAGAATTCGGGCTTCTCCTTCCCTGTCCTGGAAAGAACATGGGCAAGGTCGATGTCCAGAAGCACTCAGAGCCACTGGGAGCCGGCAGGGGTGTGCAGGTCACATAATGCCGGTGTCTAGGGTCAGCTCTAGGCCCTGAGAGATCTCCATTCCAGCCAGGCACCTCGCAATGATAGCAGTGGCAGCGGAGGGTCCTGGGGATGTTTGATTTCCATTATACTGGATATCTGGCTCTTTAAAGAATGGATCCGGGCTGGTTTCTTTCCAGCCCCCGCTCCAGCCAGCAGTTGTGTGCATGGAACCTGTTTTACCCATGTGCTATTTGTTCTTCCTTGTGCGAATATTATCCAAATATTCTGTTCTTCTCAATAACATGTATTTAATAGTGAGCATCATGGTTAAAATGGAAACAGTTGATCAGAGAAGGTATCTGAAAGAATGTGCCTTCAGGAAGTTAACTATAACAATATCAAAGGTCAAAGATATAGTTGTAAGGAGTTACTTAGCCGGGTCTGGTGAACATATATCTGCCATCCCAGAACTCTTGGAGGCTGAGGCAGGAGGACTGTACATTCAAGTTTGCCCTGAGAAAAGTAGTGTCTTAGAAAGGCCTTGTGTCAAATGTAAAAAAGAAATTAACAAAGGATGGGGATTGCACCTGCACTCAGTGCAGAAGCCCTGGGTTCAATCCCCAGTGCAGAAAAAGTGTCAGGGTGCCCGTATTGGGGGCCTGGCAGCACCTTGAGGCGCTATCCCAGCTCTCCAGCCAACTGCTTGGAAGGGGGCCGTGAACGCGACGTGGCACGGAAGGAAACCACTCGCAATTATGCCATCACGAGCCCAGCGGGCAGGGGAGGGCCGGAACTGCGGGGCAGAGGGCAGTATGTGGCTTCCTGCATTATTCTTTTTTTTTAAATTAGTGCATTTGCCATACCTAATGATGGCATTCTGCGTGAGGAGTGGGGAGGTAGAAATGCATCCTGCCAAGGATCAAACCGGGGGCCTAATGCATGCTAGGCAGGGGGTTCAGCCACCGCCCCGTTTTCCTTTCTCACTTCTTTCCCTGAAGGGCATGTTTTAGATGTGAACTTTCTTTCTTTCTTTCTTTTTTTTTTTGAGACAGGGTCTCACCTTGTAGTTCAGGCTGCCATTAAATTCACTGCAGCCGGGCGTGGTGGCGCATGCCTGTAATCCTAGCACTTGGGAGGCTGAGGCAGGAGGATTGTTGTGAGTTCGAGACCAGCCTGAGCTACAAAGTGAGCTTAAGGCCAGCCTGAACTGCATAGTGAGACCCTGTCTCAAAAAGACAAAAAAAAAAAAAAAAAAAAAAAAAAAAAAAAAAAAAAAAAAAATTCACTGCATTACCCAGACTGGCCTCAGCCTCCTGCCTCAGCCTCCAAAGTTCTGGTCACATGTGCGCACAGAACCCCAGCTACTCTCCTTTTTAATCCTTGAGCAACACCCATGAGGCCTGGGCTTTTCTCTGGTCCCACAGAAACACACACACATGTGCACAATAGTGATAGATAAGTCAATCCTAAGTGCTAGGATTACAGGCACGCATCACCATTCCTGCCTAATACAGTGATCTTACCCAAAACCCAATTAGGGGCACTGCAGTAAGTTCATTAACACATCAAACATCTAATTGTTTTTTTTTTTTTTTTTTTAATCCCTCACTTGTTTCATGTACTTGTGAAACAAGAAAGCTCCATTTTCTTGAGGCCCAAATCAAGTTCACAACTGACAATTGGTTGTCACAGTTCTTACTCTGTGGGAGTGTTACCTTGCTCAAATGATGTCTTTTCAGTTGATTTCTCAAGAAGTTGGGTCAGAGAACGAGGCAGAACTTGGATTGGGGCGGTGGCCCACACCTGTAATCCCAGCTCGTGGGAAGCTGAGCCTCACCCTCCCCTGCGTCCTGCCCCCAAAAGAAACTGAGTTCTCCCCCTGTCCAAACAGTGTGCTGGATGTCAATTTGATTGGATATAAAATATCTCTTCCATGGCTTTCCTGTCCTTGGGTGTCCTGAATGGGTTATTCTACGTCTTCTGTCTAAACTCATGCTATTGCTTCCATTAGAAGCTTCTCTGTCTTTCCGACTCGTCGCCCAACAGCATTTGTTCTCTTTAAAACACTGTTGTTTGCCGGGCGTGGTGGCGCATGCTTGTAATCCCAGCACTCGGGAGGCTGAGGCAGGAGGATTGTTGTGAGTTCGAGACCAGCCTGAGCTACAAAGTGAGCTTAAAGCCAGCCTGAACTGCATAGCGAGACCCTGTCTCAAAAAAGACAAAAAAAAAAAAAAAAAAAAAAAAAAAAAAAAAAAAAAAAACACTGTTGTTTGACGAAGACCTGTCTCACTGCCATCCTTTCTGGTCCAGTTTTTTCAACCATTGGATTTGCTTTGCTTTCTGATAGGAAGCTTCTGTGGTTGGAACCGTGTGTCCTTAGGAGACCTCAAAACTTTCCCAGTCAAACCCTCCTGTTGAGGAGGTGCTACCGGAAGGAAGAGGCACGAGGGAGGAGTCGGTCACCCAAACAGGCACATAAGCAAGGCAGAGCTGAGAAGGAGGAAGCCCTGGGCTCAACTGTTCAACTGAAACAGCAACAGAAGTGGGAATTTTAGAGTCATAAAGTCACCCAAGCTATATGGGTAACAGCTGGAGGTGTGGTGGCAATTATACACCTATAATTCCAGCACCGGGGAGACTGAGGCAGGAGAAGGCTTCCAGTTCAAGGCAGCCAGGGCTATGTAGTGAGTTTAAGGCCAGCCCATACTACATAGAGCTCCTCTCTCTCTCTCTCTCTCTGTCTCTCTCTCTCTTTCTCTCTCTCTCTCTCTCTCTCTCTCTCTCTCTCTCTCTCTCTCTCACACACACACACACACACACACATCAAAAAGATAAAAACTATAAAACAACAGCATGCACAAAAATGAAAAACCCCAGAAGTGAGGTGAAGAAATAA
This sequence comes from Ctenomys sociabilis, assembly GCA_004027165.1. NCBI lineage: Eukaryota > Metazoa > Chordata > Mammalia > Rodentia > Ctenomyidae > Ctenomys > Ctenomys sociabilis. Next base: position 9,986 of record PVKA01028572.1, read on the forward strand.
AAAAATGTGAAGCAAGGTAACAGAACCAGGAAGGAATTAGAAGAGGAAGAAAACACTTCTCTGGTGTCAGGGGAACGACAGCAAGTGCTCAAGACATGGTTAATTAAAACAGGGTTACCGCCAGGCTCTGGCTCATCAACCTCTCCTGCAGCCTCTGCATCACCCTCTTCACAGCTCTGAAGTCACCACCGCTAATTAAATGCCACAGCTGGGGCCCCACGGGAACAAAATGACAACTGTCCTTGCATCTGGACATAGACCTGGCACCAGACTGGGCCTTGGGCTGCTGAGGGCCCCACTGCCCACCAAGATGAGATGGAGCTGCCCCAGGGTCACCCACAGCGAGACCACGGACCCCTTCTTGGTGTTGGGCTGCCCCCCCCACAGAGTCCATCATCTTCCACTCAGGGCCCCAGAGGAGAGACCACAGCGCTGGCCCTCTGTAGCCACACTGGCGGTGTCTGAGCGTTTGGGCTCCCTGTTCGCATCTTCACAGCCCCAGCTTTCAGACGAGGCTGGCAAGCATCACTGGGGCAGTGCGGTGTGGTTGCAGGCATGGCTTGGAAGCTGGTGGATCCTGTGATCAGGGAGAGGCTGGGAGAAGAGACAGACAGGGCTCTCTCCCAGAGCAGCAGCCTCCCTAGGCAGCCTGGCTGCCTACAGACAAAGAGAAACCCCGCAGTGGGCACAGGGAGGCCTCAGGGGAGCCAGAGTCCATTTCCAGCCACCCAAATGAGGCTGCACTGCCCATGGAGAGCAGAGCACCTGCTACAGCCTCTCAGGAGCCTCGGCAGCCAAGTCTGCGCTCTCTGCCCTTCTCCTCTGGCTTGAGTTTGTGTGTGCATCACAGCAAGCCTGGGAATCCATAACAAGGACACAGCCCGAGGGTTTTCAGAAATAACCTTTTTCTAGTTAAACCATTTATAAACGTTTGTGGTAGAAAAATAGAAGAATCCTAAAAATTACAAGCAAGCAAAGAAAAACACCTGTAAGCCTAGCACTCAGAAAAAAATCTATTGAGCCTTCGAACTGAGCATCTTGGAGCTGGGGAAATAGCTCAGCAGAATAAGCGCTTGCCTGAGAAGTGCAAGGGCTGGAGTTCAATCCCGGGTTCTGCCAAAAGCACGCAAGCAGCAAGCATCTCTGGGGAGCTGGGTGTGATGAAGCATACTTGTAATCCCAGCACTCAGGAGGCTGAGGCAGGGTCACTCAGTTCAAGAAAAAAATAATAAGCAAAATATATTCCTTTATCTGTGTATAGCCTTCCCATAGAATTGCTGGGTGTGAGCAATGACCAGTTTCCTTTACTGATATTAGGAAAATGCCAACAAACTTCGTGGAGATCGCAGTGGGGCATCTATTAACTTTTCTTCTACTGCTTTTTTTTTTTTTTTTTGCTACCAGGGATTGAAGTCAGGACCTTATGCTTGCCACGCAGGGGCTTGTGCTGCTAGGCTATCTCCCTGGCTACAGCGGGGCTTTGGAATGGGAATGTGGAGAACTGCATCCTTGTACACACCAGGGGGCCGCCCCTCTGTTTGCCTTCGCTGCTGAGTTTCATGCCTGCTTAGGGAGCTTCCACCTAGATGCTGGCTGGTGGAGGCCGGGAGGCCAGAGGCACAGGCAGCACAGCAGATGGCTCCAGCTGTACAGGCCACACCTTGCAAATGACCTAGTGCCCCTGGCTGGGGCGGGGACAAGGGCTGGGCCAGCTTCTGCATGCAGAGTCTGGTGGACACAGCGTGCAGTAGGCACAGGGCCTGCTGTCTAGAGAAGCAATGGGCTGCTTCCCAGCCCCTCGAAGCCCCCTCAAAGCTCTTGCAGGAGGAGAGGAGGACAGGATGAAGAGGTGGAAAGCCACAGTGGTGCTGCAATGGAAACAAAGCTGGCCCAGCCTTGGTTTTTGTTTGCATTAGAATCAGAGCTCACATAATTGTGTCTGGAAATCTTTCTGTCCTAGAGATCAGTGAATGTGCCAGCCAGCCTTGTCAACACGGTGGGACATGTATAGAAGGAGTCAACCAGTTCAGATGCCTCTGTCCTCCAGGAAGGACTGGGGTCCGCTGTCAGCATCAGGCCCATACTGGTACGTAGCCACTGTGGATCTAGGGAAGGGTACCCACGGCGGGGAGGAAGTCTCATGGCAGGTAGATGAGGACTTTAGTCATGGATCACCAAATGCACACAAGGGCAGAGTTCAGAGCTCCTTGGCTCAAAGGTTTTTCCTCTCTGTTTCCATCCATTGATCTCTCTGGCTCTCTAAAATGACTGTGTGGTGGAGCTTAGCTCTTCTTTGTACCCAGAGCTCTAATCTTCCTTATGGAAGAAAACATGAGGGGCAGGACCGACTCAAAGCTAGTAGCTTCCAGGTTGGGAATTTAGCCAAATTCCCAGAGAAGATGCACTGTGGCCGCCTTTGCCTGAGCAGCATTTCTTCTGCCAACAAGATCACATTACCTGTAAATGGTTCCACCACACCCTGCGTGGTTAGCGGCTACTGATGCAGTCCCTAGCGCTTTAGCACCTGGATAACCAGATATTTGATCAGTGAGTCTCTGCATAGCAACAGCTGGAGGTCTCAGTCACACAGTAGCTGGTTTTGCACATGGCATAAGCAGGAAGATTGTTGTGAGTTCGAGACCAGCTGAGGTACAAAGTGAGCTTAAGGCCAACCTGAACTGCATAGTGAGACCCTGTCTCAAAAAGACACACACACACACACACACACACACACACAATCCAGTTAAGGACTCTACAGAGAACGGATGGGATTTTGAAACTATACTTCAACCAAGACTTCTATAAAAAACATTGAAGGCAGACGTGGGAGTACACGCCTTCAATCTCAGTACTATGGTAAGCTGAGGCAAATTTGAGCCAGATCCAGGCAATTTAGCGAGATACTGCCTCAAAACTTAAAATGGGCTGGGATATAGCTCAGTATGAAGGCCCTGGGTTCAATCCCCAGTACTTTAAAAAAAAAAAAAGATGGGGTCAGAATGCTCAATGCGAGCGTGACCTCGCCAGGCTTTCGTTTAACCCTCTTCAAATGAAACGCAAACTGTCCACCTTCGTGAGCACGGTTCGGCCGGTTTGCCATACACCGTGGCCTTCTGGGCCTCTACGTCCTGCGCCCCGCATTTGGCCGGGGCTCACTGTCTCTCCTCGCCCTGCTCCACAGTCTGCTCTGAGCCTTGGCAGTGCCTGTCCCAGTTCTCCTCCGGTGCCTCCCCGCAGCGGGACGCGGAAGGTGGCCGGGGAGCGTACTAAGCGCGTCTTCCTCCCGCAGCGGCCCCCGAGGGCGGCACGGCCGGCGACTCCGCCTTCAGCCGCGCGCCCCGCTGCGCGCAGGTAGAGCAGGCGCAGCACTGCAGCTGCGAAGCTGGATTCCACCTAAGCGGCGCTGGGACAGGCGAGGGCCTGTGCCAGGGTAGGTGGGGCCTCGCGGGCTGGGCGGGGCGCACCCGGAAGGGCGGGTTGTGGGGCGTGGTCTCGTGGTCTGCGCCCACTTGTAGGTTTGTGCAGCCCTATGCAGGGCCTAGTGAGATAGATGGCCCAGGTAATCAAAACACCATAGGGAATGAAGCAGAAATGTGAGGCTCGCCCCAGCGCCCTTGGGTGCCCAAGAGCCTCGAACCCAGTTCCAACCCTATCTTGGCAGGTGACAGGCCCGGGGGTGGGCGTGGGTCTCTACTCACAGGTAGACTGTCTCTACTCACAGGTAGACTAGGCCCTGGAGCTGTGCAGGTCCCCACTTGGCCATTCTGCCCAGCCCACCTTTGGCGACCCCTTTTGATGACCAGAGACTGCAGCTACCCCGGGCCACGGCAGTCCGTGGGGCTACAGGGCTCCGGAGTCACTGCGGGCGTTTTCTCTGCAGACGTGAACGAGTGCGAGCTGTACGGGCAGGAGGGGCGCCCCCGACTCTGCATGCATGCGTGCGTGAACACTCCGGGTTCCTACCGCTGCTCCTGCCCTAGTGGGTACCAGACCCTGGCCGACGGGAAGAGCTGCGAGGGTGAGTGAGACAGTGGCAGAGGCAGGTGGTCCCCGGCACCCTGCACACCGGGTCCTCTGAACTGCTGTCGCCTGTCAGACCCCATAGACGGAGGTCCGGATCCCAGAAAGAGGCATTCTCCTGCGAGGCTCTGCTCTCCGCAGCTGCCTTCCAGGTGGTCAAGCAGGACAAAGCGCCTGCTCTAAGAGCAAGCGAGTGGAGCACTGCATCCCCAGACCTGCCCCAGCCTTTCGTGTGGTTTGATGGGGGGGGGGGGGCAGAGGGGTTTCACCCACCTCGTGTGTCCCATATTTCAGATGTGGATGAGTGTGCCAGCCAACAGCACCTGTGCCCCCGGGGGACCACATGCATCAACACCGGGGGTGGCTTCCAGTGCGTCAGTCCCGAATGTCCAGAGGGCAGCGACAACGTCAGCTACGTGAAGACCTCTCCCTTGTGAGTGCAGCAGGGCCGCCCTCACCCAGGCTCTGTGCAGCTGGGCTGGAGTCTTCCAGGAACCTACCCAGGAAGACCAGGGGCCGGGAGGTGGGCACGCAGCTTCTCTAACGCTCCCATTTCCCTTGGGCGAGTGCATTTAGTGCATTGCTGGCCTGGTGCAGTAAGAACCCAGTGTGCCCCAGGGAGAGAGATACCTAGTGCTCCCCTGCCACAGAGGATGGAGGGATTGCAGCGCCCCCAGGTGGCACAGACTGCCGTCCTGGGCGTGTTGGGACACTGCCCATCACATCCCTCTGCTTTTCCAGGGGTGCTGAAGTCTGGTAACCTCAGTACTTGGTAAATAAAGTTGTTTTAGAGGTTGAGAGATGGGCTTTTTAGGAGGAATAACTACAACTCACATAAGGCACAGATACTTCTTAAAAAGAGATCCTACTAAGCATCTGTTTAGGCAAACGCAGGGACCAGGATTGGATCCCCGGTACCGTATGCTGTGCTGACCCCACTCTCCAGGGTGCTGAGCCGCCCACTGAGTGTGAGCGTGGAGGCGCGCACCTGTAATCCCAGCACTGAGGAGGCTGAAAAGAGGTGGATCACTACAAGTCTGAGCTGTGTAGCAAAACCCTGTACCAAACACATACATACAGAGAGAGAGAGAGAGAGAGAGAGAGAGAGAGAGAGAGAGAGAGCGAGCCTATGATCCTGGAAATGTCTTTAAAATGAAGACAATTATAGCCAGGCGTGGTGGCACATGCCTGTAATCCTAGCACGCCAGAGGCTGAGGCAGGAGGATTGCTGTGAGTTTGAGACCAGCCTGAGCTACAAAGTGAGCTTAAGGCCAGCCTGAACTGCATAGTGAGACCCTGTCTCAAAAAGACAAAAAAAAATAATAATAATAAATAAATAAATAAAATAAAATGAAGACAATTGATGCCATAAAAAAGTAGTAATTTTGATTGTTATTGGGGCTAGGCAGATTAGAAGCAGCAAGAAAGGCAGGGGTACCAAACAGTGCCAGTTACTAGAGAGACTGCTGACGCTGAAACCTTCCTCAAGGAGTCACCTAATGAGGGGACAAGAAACCTAGCTGCACTAGCCACCTTGGATGTCAGATTAGCAGCCAGATGTGATATTTGATCTGCATAATCATGAGGCTCGCCCCAGCACCCTTGGGTGCCCAAGAGCCTCGAACCCAGTTCCAACCCTATCTTGGCAGGTGACAGGCCCAACAGGCTGACTCCTAGTCATTGCCTTTTACCTTGGAGAAGGCAGGCAACTATCAGAGTCATTTGCATGAGACCCTGAATCCAGATGGTTAAGGAAGACATGGCTTCTTGCTTAAGAATAAATGGCGTTGAGTTTGGAAAGCTCATGGTTCGAGAGGCCACTCTGCAGAATGCGGGCAGCTGGCTGCTGGAAAGGGCACCTGCCCTCACATCTTCGTCACTTTATTTTTTTGGTGGTACCAGGGATCAAACTTGGGACCTTGCACCTGCCAGGCAGGCACTTATGCTACTGAGCTATATTCCTGGCTCCCTTTTTATAATTTATTATTATTGTTATTATTCTGTGGCCAGCTCAGCCTGCCCTGGGGGTAGGGCTGGTGTGACATTTATAATTTTTTAAATCTTTAAAAAGTGTATTTATTTGGTACAGGGTCTCGCTACGCAGCTTGGACTCATAGTGCACAATGTGCAGTACCTGGGATCAAACCCAGGTCCTTGTGCTTACCAGGCAGGTGCTTAGACCTATGAGCTATCTCCTCAGCCCCATCTTTGTCATTATTTAATCTTCTGAGGCTTTAACTTTCTATAACTACTGTAGTAACAGAACATATACATGTATATGCATTTGTACGTGTCTATGCATGTACACACACACACACACACACACACACACACGTGGGTTGGGGGGGCCCCCAGGACTGGAAGCAGCACCTCTTCCTTAGCCAGGCTTGGCTGCAGTCACATTTGTTACCTGTAGCTCTAGAGCTCTGGGTCAGGATCCCTGGCCGGGGGAAGGCCACCCAGGTGGTCCCTGCAAGAGGAAGTTCCCCAAATCTGACAGCTTTCTTTTTGCCTCTGCTCTAGCCAGTGTGAGCGAAACCCCTGCCCCATGGACAGCAGGCCCTGCCGCAATATGCCCAAGACCATCTCCTTCCATTACCTCTCTCTGCCCTCCAACCTGAAGACGCCCATCACGCTCTTCCGCATGGCCACAGCCTCAGCCCCCAGCCGATCGGCACCCAACAGCCTGCGGTTCGGGATCGTGGGCGGGAACAGCCGCGGCCACTTTGTGATGCAGCGTTCCGACCGGCAGACGGGGGAGCTGATCCTTGTGCAGACCCTGGAGGGGCCTCAGACGCTGGAGGTGGACGTTGACATGTCGGAGTACCTGGACCGCTCCTTCCAGGCCAACCATGTGTCCAAGGTCACCATCTTTGTGTCCCCATATGACTTCTAAGGGTGCCACAGGAAGCACAAGGGTGCAGAGATCTGGGCTGATTTCTCATTCCCCAAGGACTCAATTGGGGACACATATTGTGACAGACATCTCTCTCCTGTGCCTGGTCCTTGCCCAGGCTTCTGGGGCAGTGCCACACTGTCCCGTGGGATGACACAGAAACCCAGGCTTCCACCACCATGGTTGCATAAGTGGCACCGTGAGTCTGAATGAGCAGGGGAGGGAGACCTGGGATGTGTGCCTGATGTGACGGCGGTCCTTCTGCTCTGCTATAGCCAAGGCTTTTGGACGAAGCGCTGCTAGCTACCTGAGGGTCCAGCCGTGCCTCTGCATGCTGATGTTGGAGGCAGCTTCCCCACAGGGTGGGCGTGTGGCTCCTGTCCACACCTACTCTGTGATACGCCTGCCAGCCTTCTGAACAGAGAGCGCAGGAGGGCCTGCAAGCCACACAACACATCCTTCAGATAAAGGGCCCGACATGAAAGCACGGATTCCACCTAAATCCTGTCCCTTTCAGGACAGTGTATCTCAAGAACACAACCTGGGATTCTAAGTGAGGAAATAAAGTCAGTAGCTCTCCCTGCGTGGCTTCTGCCCAACCAGGAGAGCCTGGTTCCTCTGGGAGGCAACAGCTGCTCTCCTCTTCCTGTCCGGGATGGACGGGCCCTAGTAAATGAGCAGGAGAGTGCCAAGGTCATGTTTGGGGGTGTGCAACTGGTCTGAAGTTTTCTTGGCCATGTGGGAGATGGGCAAGGACATTTGGCCATGAAGAGTTTAGGAAAATGGTCACATTGCCTCAGATCCCATGGCCACCTTCTTCTGATGGAAGAAGGCAGGGGCAATGCCTAGATGACTAAAAGAGGAAAACCGGCCAGGGCAGAGCATGGGGTGGAACGAGGGACTGTTCAAATGTTCAGTGTCATGGCTGCCTTTGTTGTGAGGGAGGCTTAAAATTCAAACACATGTTAATCTAGTAGGGAGATTTCCTCACATATTTTATTAAAAAATGAAGTGAGGAAGTGTGTCAACAGCCGAGTGACCAAACCCCAGATAAAATGCTTTCTGGGATGGCTTATCCTTATGTTTGGTGGGAGAAAGGAGACATAGTCAAGGATTGCTTCTGAAATTTTCTTCTCCCTGGGCTGAGCTGGGACTTCATGATAGAACAAGGGTCTTCCAACCTGCTTCTTCTGGGTTGCTGCAAAACTTACTAAAATATTATCCATGTTCTGTGTCTGGTGAGTCAGAGCCGGGAGGCCGCCTGGTCCATTGTGCTGAGCACCCCATGGGAGAGTCCAGGGGCTTGGCCATGTTTCCAAAAGTGGGATGTCAGCGTGGTGGGCCTTTCCTGCTTGGGATAGGGATGGTTGGGAGGGACAAATTTCTTACTCCCTAGTATGGGGGGAGATGCCCACTAAATTAGAATGTGATAACTTTGATATAAAACTGGCCTATTAGAACACAGCTACTTTCCTCACCAAGATCTGCTGTCATCAAACCCACTTTCCATGTGCAGAATCACGTATTAAGAGCACCCCCAATAGCACCACAGCCCCCCTAGCACCAAAATAAGAATGACTGACTGCTTGGGACTGCCTCTTATGAATCATAGCTAAGACCTTTTCCTCTGGCTCCTATTTTGTTACCTACACTTCTGTTAGTCCGTAGTCTGTTACTGTAACAAAATATCTGAGGTGATCAACTTATAAAGAGGAAAGGTTTATTTTGGCTTCCAGCTTTGCAAGGTTGCAATCCATAATCTGTTGGTTCTATGGCTTTGAGGTTGGGGACTAAGAGACAGATAGATATGGGTGGGGAGGTGAAAGCGAGAGTGAATACAAGGCCTCGAAATCTCCATTGAGGTCAGGCCCCAGTGACCCAAGACCTTCTTTTTGGGCTTTACCTCTTTAAATTCCCACCACTTCCCAATAGTCCCAAACTGGAGACCAGGGCTTTGACCTTGACCCTTTGGGGGACATTGAGATCTGCATTATGTCAATACCTGTCCTTATTTTTTCCTAAAGAAGCTAACGTCTTTTCCCCTCATAGCTCTAACACATGCTGGGTCAGTGTGGTTAGTTGTTAGTGGGTATTAATTCGTACCTCTAACCAGGTAACATAGTTTTGCATTATTGGGGGCCTTTAAGACATTTGATCGTATACAGTTACAGATACATACAAAAGTAGGGAGGCAGAATGATGGACCCCATGCAAGAGTCACCAGCCTCATTAGTAATGTGAACAAGGCCTGCCATGCCAGCCCTGCCCCTGGGGCACACTGCGGCAGTGGCTGAGACTGAGCGTGGTGGCACACACCTGTAATCCCAGCACTTGGGAGGCTGAAAAACAGGAAGGATCACCATGACTCCAATCTGGGCAGTGAGACTCTGTAGACCCTGTACTAAAAACATTTTAAAAAAATATACGAGCAATCTTCTTTCATCTACTCTCACCCGACCTTATGATGATGTTGACGTTGATCCAGGGCATCCTATCATTTCATCTGCAAATATTTTAGCATGTGTCTCTAAAAGATAAGGACTGCCGGGCGTGGTGGCACATGCCTGTAATCCCAGCACTTGGGAAGCTGAGGTAGGAGGATTGTTGTGAGTTCAAGACCAGCCTGAGCTACAAAGTGAGCTTAAGGCCAGCCTGAACTGCAAGTGAGACCCTGTCTCAAAAAGACAAAAAAAAAAAAAAAAAAAAAAAAAAAAAAAAAAAAAAAAAAAAAAAAAAAAAAAAAAAAAAAAAAGATAAGGACTTTTTAAAAAAGCATAACATTCACACCTAAAACAAACAACTATAAGAATGACAACCACAAAAAAAAAAAAAAGATTCCTCAGTACCTTTCAGCATTTAGTCATTGTTCACATTTCCCAAGTGCCAGGTGTGGTGAGGCACACCTGTAATCCCAGCACTCTGGAGGTTGATGCAGGAGAATTGCTGTGAATTTAAGGCCAGCCTCGGCTACATAGTGAGTTCAAACCCAGCACGAACTACATAGCAACATCCTGTCTGAAAAAAAAAATTTTTTTCCTAAGTGAGTAAAGATTTTTTGGGGCCAGGGAGATGGCTCAGTGGAATAAGCGCTTCCTTGGCAAGCGCAAGGGACTGAGTTCAATCCCCGGTTCTGCAAAAAAAAAAAAAAAGATTTTTTGTTTGCTTGAACTTTATTTTATTTTTCAGGGAAGGGTGTACAGGGTGTTCAGGGTCTCGCTACTAGATCGGTCTCATAGTGGTCCTCCTGTTTACAGCCTCCCAAGAGCTGGGATTACAGGCGTGCACCACCACACCCAGTCTCAATTGCCGTCTCAGTGCGCCTCGGGGGTGGGACCAGCACGGCAGGCCCGGGGATCCAAGCCCCGGCCCCTGTGCCTGCTTGCAGACGCTTTAATCCGCTGAGCTACTTGTGTTTGCTTGAATTTTGCCCACACACTGTAATCTGTGGATGGGCCTTGCAAGTCTCCTGTAGTGCACAGCAGTGACTACCACACGTGACTGCATCCGGACTAAGCTGCAGAATTATTAGAGGGAGGATGTTGGGAGGTTTATAGCAGAAACATTCTCACAGTCCAGATGCTCCTGGGTGTATCTCTGATATAATTGGTCCCTCTGTCTTTGCTATTTCTTATAGATCAGTAGTTATGCCTAGAGGCTCAATTAGTTCCCAGTTAGCTTTATTTTGGCAAGACCGCATTATTGGTGGCGGTAGATCCCCCAGTGGGAAGCAAACAATACCTGGGTGTCCCTTTTCTGGTATTACGAGCCCCTAATGATGATTGCATAGAAAATCGTTACCTCTTTAGGGGTTGTGGTGAACAGTTTAGAGCTATTGGGTTTTTCTTCATTTATGAGCTGATATACTTTATAACCAAGAAGCTTCCTTTCATCTATTATTTGGCTAGCCTGAGATTTTGTTTGTATAAGAAAGGTAAATTAACGTTTTCTTGACTGCGCTTTATTTTCTGGGTTTTGAACATGAGGTGTTTTCTTGGCACCTGCGTTTCCAAGCTGACCAGGGAGAGCCGCTTTCTACTGGCGTGCTGTGGACTTAGGGTGGAAACATGCGTGACACGTGTCCAGCCTTTGCAGGCGCCCTGGTTGCTGCTGGCTTTGACTCCCGAGAGCTGCTTCCCATTGCCTTGTTCCTCTGCACATGCCTCTACTAGGATTGCTCGTGTCCTAGTTATTTTGTGTGACAAGGCATTTCAAGCACATCTCGTGTATTTTCTGTCCAATCCCTGAAATCAGCCATTTCTTCCCCAAGATTCTCTGGTTTCCTCTATAAGGGAAGTAGGAAAGGGAGAGATTAAGGCTAACAATTAAGGTCTCCCTGGGAAGTGGTGGCATATGCCTATAATCCTAGTATCCTGGAGGCTGAGGCAGTAGGATCATCATGAGTTCAAGACCAGCCTGAACTACATAGTCAGATGTCTTAAAAAATAAATACCAGGCTCACTGGAAATGGGTGGGTCATTGTTTTTTTGCTTCCCATGGACAGAACTAGCAAATACATTTATATATTTAACAAAAGACAGCGACAGGGATATCGCTCAGTGGCACAGTGCCTGCCTGACAAGCTTGCACAAGGTCATGTGTTTGATTCCCAGTACCAAAAATAAAAGTAAAGTAAAAATAAACAAAGTAAAATACAATGAAAAATAAAAGGCATGAAAACATGACATGACTTTATGCTGATTCTTCCAACTCAGTACAACTACAGTTTTGGGAGTGGGATTTGGTTTTTACCATAACTTAATTGAGCTATATCTACTGTCCTTTTTCTCATTCTGAAAATAATTTCAACATCCACAAAATAATCACACATTTTTTTTTAGAAGTCCTCCAAATAACAGCTCATTGCTTTTTCCAGTACTGGGGTTGAGCCCAGGGCATTTTATTTTTATTTCTTTTATATTTTGGCGGAATCAGAGATTGAACTCAGGCCCTTGTACTTGCCAGAGAAGCGCTTATTCCACTGAGCCATCTCCCCAGCACTTTTGGTTTTGTTCTAACACAGGGTCTAGCTGAATGTTAAATTGCCCAAGCTGAGCTTGAACTTGCGATCCTCCTGCCTCAGCCTTCAGCTCTACCCTGGGCTCTTCACGCACTTCCTTCTGACCTCAAGCGCACGCCAGCTGGGACGTACAGGAGGCTCTCTCTTCCGCAGTCACTTGGAATAGTCCCTGTCTCTGTGATCATTTCTCTAACTGCAATCGGGACTTCATTTATTTTGCTAGAATTTCTAGAAATGCGCTACAATTTTAGCTTTGTTTTACAATTAAGTAAACTACCCAGTTCTGAAGTCAAATCCACAAAATAAGGTTTATTCAGAGAAATCTGTCTTCTAGCCCAGTCCCTTCTACTCTATTTCCACCTTAATAAGTAATTTTTCTCCTTTTACTCTTCCATTAAAAAATATAGACATGATAAATAGCAACATCCCACACCACACTGTCCTTGGCCCTGGTTTTGGAGATGAGGCTGAATGCTTTCTTTTTTTTTTTTTTTTTTGAGAAGAGTACTCGGCATTTATTCCTAATATGCATGCTTTGGTGGGGTGGGGGTTATGGAACTCCACATGTGGTCAAACTGCCCAGAACCAAATGCACACAGCACTAGCTCCACAATCTCCCTGCGGGGATACTGCGCTCAAGAAAGGCAAGATCGCTCTGGCCAGAGATGGCGAACTTTCTGGAACGTTCCGTGATAGCCAATAGCGGCTAGGGCATGGGTGCCAGACGTTTGCCACCGGTGATTACCCCATTGGAGCGGTGGATACAGGTGTGCTGGTTGTCACTGAGGAAAAAGCCACTGTGGCACTGACACTCACAGCTGCCCATGGTGTTGACACAGATCTGCTGGCAGCCACCATTGTTGTCCTGGCATTCGTCCACATCAAGGCAGTTGTGGCCATCCTGTGCCAGCATGAAGCCAGCAAAGCAGGTGCACCTGTAGTTCCCCGGGATGTTGATGCACTCGACAATGTCTTCACACTGCCTCCCTTCCCCCTTGTAGCCCGGCTTGCAGTGGCATTTGTAGGATTTGGGTGTGTTCTGGCAGATGGCATCAATGTGGCAGTCGTCCGTGCCCTCGGAGCACTCGTCCACGTCCACCGCTCCTGGGAGCCCACTGCCCCCGGCCAGCTGCCCGTGCGCCCAGGGCGAGCAGCACGCACAAATGCCAGCACACGGCCGCCGCACCCATGCTCCGGACCCTCTGACCGCCGCTCGGAGCGCTCAGTGTTGCTGGCCGCTCCGCCGGCGCCTGAATACTTCTTTTTTGTCACAGCTTCTGCAGTCCTCCTCCAGTGATGCTCACCCCCTGGTCTCTCTAAATTACTCTACTTTGTTCTGTTTTCTTTAAAACCACTTTGTACTGCCTGAGAGCTCCACGTGCAAATCTTCCCATCCCTTGGGCCCTGCTGGCCGCCATCCAGATTCAGCTGTTTTCCACTTCTGATAAACCGCCAGCCCTCCTTGACCAGGTTGTGCGGTGCATCCCCCTGACACAGCCTCCCACAGACACCACCAGTTTTCTACGTGCACATCGTAACACCCAGGATGGCAGAAGGTGGCTATGTGTGGAAATGGGCTCTTCAAAAAAGTAGTGAAGAAGCCGGGCGTGGTGGCGCATGCCTGTAATCCCAGCACTCGGGAGGCTGAGACAGGAGGATTGTTGTGAGTTCGAGACCAGCCTGAGCTACAAAGTGAGCTTAAGGCCAGCCTGAACTGCATAGTGAGACCCTGTCTCAAAAAGACAAAAAAAAAAAAAAAAAAAGGTAGTGAAGGGCCGGCCAAATAGCTCAGCAGGTTAAAGTGCCT
>PVKA01028573.1:0-29249 GCA_004027165.1 Ctenomys sociabilis
TTGCTCAATGTCCACCATTTTTCCTATCTTCCATTGTTTTAACCTGTCTTCTTTAGATGTAGTGAGCAATTGGTTCATGACTGTCACTTTTTTTTAATACCTAAGAGATTTTTTTAAAGTCTGATTTTTTCTACAGCTTGATGGAGTTTCTTTATTTTAGTTGCTATCATTTCAGAAATTTCAATTGTTTGACTTCCAAATTCTTCCATATCCTTATCTCCTGACCTTATTCTGGTTGGAGTGGTGGACTGAAATAGTCATTTATTCCTTCATCTTGACATTTTTGAAGCTCCCAATGTTCACCTGGGCTCAGCAGTGATGGTAGATGGGGCCAAGTGCTAAAACACTACAGTGATGGTAGAGGTATGGGACACAGATCAGAGGGTCACCTGTAATGGTGCTGAAGGTGGAATAGAGCAGGGCTTTCCTAGCCCCCTTAACTATCTGGCGCTCAGTCTGCCTTTGCCAAAGCTCTCATCATGGTGGGGAGGCTGGGTAGAGCTCACTGAGGCCTCTGCAAAAGTGGGAAGGGTGTGCTGCACCTTAGCTAAGCTTTAATGATGGTTGGGGTGCTGGTGGTGGGACAGGGATGACCAGGTCCCAGTAGCTTTCTGGGGCTCACCCTGTCTTCTGCAACTCTGTGTGTGTGTGTGTGTGTGTGTGTGTGTGTGTGTGTATGTGTGTGTGTGTGTGTGTTGAACAGTGATCTTCAAATCTTAAAATTTAAAACAATAGGAAATTAAGCTAATTTGTTAAGTGGTCAAGCCCCTGCTTAAAGACAAATTGCTGGCAAGACCAATAAAAATACTAGGAATTAAGAAATTAGAGACTAGAGAATAGGGTAATTCAAATTCAAATCACTATATAATTCCACCATATACCCATTAAAATATCTAAAATTGAGTAGGCTAGCTTGGATTAGGAGATAATCAAATACTTCTGGTGGAAAGGTAAAATAGATTGATCTTTCACAAAAAAATGTCAATTTCATAAAAATTAAACGTGCACCTGTCATATCGTATAGCCTTTTTACTCCTAGTTATTTATACAAGAATATGAAAATGTATGTTTATACAAAACTTGTGGGACTCACAAACTAAAACCAAGCTAACTGCTCACCATTAGGTAAAGGATAAATAAATTATAAGATATTTTTGGCTGCAGTAGTACTCAGAAATTAAATAGTTGAACTATTGATAGGTCAAAAGGGATAAAACATAGAATAATTACACTGAAGAAAATAAGTCAAACAAAATAACATATGCTGTTCTATGACATGCATTTGAAATTAGTAAAAATGCAAACAAATTATTAGTGGTAGAAAACTGGAGCAGGGCGTGGTGGCGCATGCCTGTAATCCCAGCACTTGGGAGGCTGAGGCAGGAGGATTGTTGTGAGTTCGAGACCAGCCTGAGCTACAAAGTGAGCTTAAGGCCAGCCTGAACTGTATAGTGAGACCCTGTCTCAAAAAGAAAAAAAAAAAAAAAAAAGAAAGAAAACAGGTCAGTGTTTGCTAGGCATTCAGACAGTGGGCTGTAACTGAAGTTGCAGAATGGAAAGCTTACCATGAGGAGTAAAGAAACTCTACAAAGTGACTGGCAACGTGTATGATTGTGTTGGTGGTTTCAGAGAGGTTTCTTAGGTATGTAGGTCAAAACATCACTTTTGAAGTCTATGTGTGGTTTATTGTATTTTAATTATTCATCAGTAATGCAGATAAACATGAAAAAGATAAAACAAATTTAAAGGTAGCATGGCATAAAATAGAAAGCAAATGAAATTTAGAATACAAATGGTAAGTATCCAGCAGAGAAGTATAAAAAAGAGGTATAAAAAGTAAAAAGCCATATTAATATGCTGAGCTGTAAAAGGCTGAAGTCAACAACTTCTGATATTGCCAGTCAATAACCCACTACTATTGTGGATTACTGGACTATACTGGCTTATTTTATTGAATTCACACACCTACAATATTTAAATACCAATGGAATACCCCTCTCTGACAAAGCTAAACAAAAACAGGGGATACAAATGAAGGACCATTTTGTATCTGTATATACAAAATAGGATAGATACACAGTTACTTTTTCATAATTCAATGAAAAGAATGATTTAGACAGGATATCATGTCTACATCTTGTACTACGAATAACTACTATGAAGACAACAACGTGCAATGTTTTAATTATTGAAACTGTCCCACTAAACTGTTTTGAAACTGTCTCATTGCTATTTGTTTCTCAGTAAAATTAATAACAAAAAAGCTAAGTATATATTAAGTGATATCTTTGCAGGGTTTCAACAGGGACCAGTGTGTAGAACTTCTTATTATTTAAATTCGTGCATGTTACTAACACTGAACAGTGATTTCTGGAGTTTGTTGCATGCATTCAACATATCTTATTATTTTATGTCCCTTAAGCCCTCTCACCTTTCCTTTCCCCCACCCCCAGTTCTCTTCTCCAAGTTCCAAAATCTACCTTCTAGTTTTCTGGTATTTTTCTTTAGTTATGTTATAATGTTATGCTATGTTATGTTATGTATGTTATGTTGTGTTATTTGTTCATTTATTTAGTAGGTTTGTAATATAATACTTAACTTTGTGGGTCTGGTTTATTTTGCTTAGTTCAGTAGTCTTAAATTTTCATTCTTCAGCCAGCCAAATAGCTCAGCAGATTAAAGTGCCTGTAAGCAGGTGTAGGGGCCGGGGGTTCGATCTCTAGGTCTGCCAAGCCAGCCCTGTCCCTGGGGTGCGCTAAGACAGCAATTGAGATTGGGTATGGTGGTGTGTTTCTGTAATCCCAGCTCTTGGTAGGCTATAAAGAGGTGAATGACTACAAGTCAGATCTAGTAGTGAGACCCTGAGCAACCTGTAGACCCTTTCTTAAAATACAAAAATAAATAAATAAATAAATAAATAATTTCCATTATTTTCTGCAGATTATATTTTTTCATCTTTATGGCTGAATAATATTCCACTTTGTACACATGTCACATTTCTGTACTTATTCCAGAAGTTTACCTACAGTGAATTGTGCCTCTAAGAAAGTGTCCATGTCTTTATCACTCTAGTATTTTTGTCATTAACTTTTGGGGAAATATGTCCAATGGAGGTATATCCGCAGGTGGCAGCATTTTTCTGTCTAGCTTCTTTATGAATTCCTCTGCTGCTTTCTGTAGTTGTTTCCTTAGTAATCATTACCAGAAATGTATCCAGGTTCCTTGATTTCCCACAGACTTTTCCATATTCATTGTGTTGTTTTAATTTTTTAAAGAGAAAAAGAACAACAACAAAGAAAAACAAAGACAAAATCAAAACTACAAAAAATCCAATACAGAATTTCAAAACAAGATGACAGGAAATGAACAAAGGTTGTTATATTACATGTTGTTATGTTGAAATTGCTCAGGTTACCAGATACAAGTATACAAGATTGATCAATTAAACATTAACTGTTCCTTTCAATGAACCAATAGAAATTAGTAGTACAATTATCTTCTATCTATCTATCTATCTATCTATCTATCTATCTATCTATCTATCTATCTATCTATCTATCATCTACTATTTATCTCTATATACCCCTTCCTTCTTTTCTCCTTTCCTCCCTATCTTAGTTCTTTCCTTTAAAAAAAAAAGATAAAGATAACAATGAAACTGAGATTCAAAACAGATTTTTAAGACAATTACAATATTTGATACATTGGGTATTGTCTTCTTTCTAGTAGTTATTCAAAGCTGGAGATGTGGGCATGATATAACACACAAAACTTTCTTTTTAATGAACTATGAGAAACTAGCTGTATAACAATCTTAACTATCTTGTATATACAAATATTTTGAGTTTTTTTTCCCTTCATTTTCCTTTTCCTCATCCCAGTTGGTCTTTTGTTTTGAACAGTTTCTTCCTAATTCTCCTTTCTCCCCTGTCAGTGGGGATGTAGACTGCCATCACCACTATGAAAATCAGTGTGGGGCCTCTTCAAAACTCTTCTGTTAGAGGTCCCATTCAACCCAGCTAGTTCCGTTCATGGGATCTTCCAAGAAGGATAAAATCATCACACCACAGGTACATATGTTCATTGTATTTTTTGTCCATTTTGTTCCGTTGTTGTTTCATTTTATGTATGTGCCTGGTGACAGCCATTCTGAGTAGGGTAAGATGGATTTCAAAGAGGTTCTGATTTGCATTTTTCTACAAAAAAATATGCAACTTTTTTTTCATATAGTTATTGAGCATTTGTATTTTTCCTTTTGAGAAATCTGTATTCAATCAGTTTGCCCATTTTTAACTAGTTCATTTCCTGGGGGCCCAGTTTTTGAATTCTTTATTGTGTATATTCTACATATTAGCTGGAATTGTAAATTGCAAAAACTTTCTCCACTCTGAATGTTGTTTTTACTGCATTTGTTATTTCCTTTGCTGCACAGAAACTTCTTAATTTAATGTAACATAATTTGTTGATACTTCTTGTTATTTCCTGTGGTACTGAGATTCTATTCAGAATGTCTCTTACTGTGCCTATGGCTTTAGATATTTTCTCTATGTTGCTTTCTAGCAGCTTCAAAAATTTGTTTTTAGATCTATATCTTTGATCCATTTGCTTTGCTTTAAGTCCAGAGAGATAAGGCTTTCAGTATTTTGATATCTATATCCAGTTATCCCAGTGTAGAACCTTATTTTTTACCAGTGCATCAATGTTATTTATATCCTTGCTAAATGCTTTTGTCTTTTACTCCAAATCTCCAGGGAGAGAAGCACTTCAATTTGTGATGTAGTCATTACACAGTGAGAGATGTCCTATGGCGAGGTGTCCTAGAAAACTGTATTTGCTTTATCTGGATATCTATCAATTTGTGTAGTTCTGTCCTTCTAGATACAAGACTTTACTCTCCTACACAGATACATCTGGAAACAGATAAAAGAGACTAACACACAGCTCTGAATCCATTTCTTTTATGAAGAAATAGGCCCAGTTTGTCTTGTCATTTTGGAGACAAATTACTCCCTATTCATATAATTCAGGATTCCCTTGAGTGTATTAGTGTCACTCTCAAAACATAGAACCCAAAACAGGGAACAGTAATCTTAAGTCAATGTGATCAGTACCTAGCACTAGGAAACCCTAATCTCCTTTGTTCTAAACCACACAGCAGCTTCAGATTGGATTAGTTTTTCTACCAACCATGCCATATTGTCAGTTCCTATTGAACATCAAGCTAAATAAAACCTCATGTTTTTCTTGCTTTCGGCAGAACTGCTATAAATCATGTGTTTTCCACTTTTTATTTATATAAAACCAATGGTTTGAATTTAAGTGTAGGAATTTATATTTGCTTCTGTGAAATTACATCTTGTTTTATGCATCTTGTTTCTGCCTATTGAGATCATTTTGAATCCAATATCCCCACCTACTATATTTATAGTTCCTCTTAGCTTTAGGTAATTCACAAATCTCACACATAACATTTGATTTTTTGTGCTCTTTTTCAGCCTTATATTCCCCTCTAGCTACCAATTTACCTTTCACCTTCACTTCTCAATTACAGTAGACCTATATTATTTACAGCCCAATGTACCTTTTTTTAAAAAAAAAAAAAAAGTCATTTCTTCTGTTCTTTGTAACTAGCAATTTTGACCATCCGTCTCCCACTTCGCAACAAAAATTGTGATCTATATGGGTCAATTCAAATACTGTATTTACAAGGCTGCCGTGATTGATTCATGAAACAGGCTATTATACTGAGTCTCTCGGAGACACTATAATCAATTTTGAAATACACAGTGAGGTCACAATAGCAGGAGAATGTTACCCTATTAAAAGAAAGATGGAACTTTTTGAAATAATTTAAAACCAACTCACCACCAGGGACAAGTGAAGGAAGGAACAAAGCTGTGACAATTTGCGATGATCCAATCAGAAAACACCATGACCATGTCTTAACTTCCCTGAAATGTTAGCTAATTGATTCTGCTTTTTCTGTATTATGAACTCAGGCCAAGCATAAGCAAGCTCTTTTTATTCATTAATTTTATGGATAATTAAAGATGTAAGACATATGTTATAGTATTAATGGTGTATTTTTGTCCCTTTAATTCCAGATGTGGTTTGTACAGGTTGAGCACACTGAGTTTTTCTTACCTAAAATGCTTGGATTTCACATATTTTCAGTTGTTGTAATATTTAGATACATATAATGAGATATTGGGGATAGGTACAAATCTAATTCCAAATTCATTTTATATCATGTTCACCTGATCTAGGTATCCTGAAGTAATTTTATTGTGTTTTCAAAGAATCTACACTTTGGCTGCAAATTATTACATGAGATCAACTGCAGAACCCCCCCCTTCTGGTATCATCTTTACTCAAAAAGTTTCAGATTTTGGAATGTCTTGGCTTTAGATTAAGGGAGTTTCACCTGCCTATAATATTGTAATTTCTTACACAATCTCTTTCTTCCTTTTTTTCTAGTAGGAAGAAACAAATTTGAAAATCTATTACATCCTAAAAATTCAACTACCATTCGTCCTCCCAATAATTTGACAATCAGTTTGTACACCTCTTCACATGTCACGTTCAGTCACATCAAGATAGATAGTCTCAGCCATGATGGACAGTAACAGACTTTACAAACCAAGCCTTTCTCCCATGCACCCTGCTGTCAGGAACTCCTCAGAGCACCAAGTAATGGAACAACAGGAATAAGAAACAATGAAAGCTACTGTGTGAAATTTAGCTTTCATACTATAGAAAAATTAATCCATCATAGATTCACAGTAATATCATAAGCTAAGGATTATTGGGAGAGGGTACCGGGAATCAGATTCAAGGCTTTGCACTTGCTAAAGACTATTTTAGTAATCATTGTCAGGTGAGGAGATAAAGGTACCAAGAGGTTAAATACTGTCTTAGATTGTAATAAATTGCACATCAGTCAAGTAAAAAAAGAAAAAAATCCAATCTCTCTGATCTTAGCGGTAAAGAAAGACATTTGCTACTCCCAGAGTAAAAATGATGCTTCACATTTTTATAGGACTAGAGAAATTGTTGTCATTTTGGAGATTTGAAAGGATTTATTGGATTCCCCTGAGCACATTTACGATCTTTTTATTTCCTTCCTTCTCTAAATTTCACACTTTTAAAACAAGCAAACAAAAAAACATGCCTTATAACTTATCTTTGGCATCTAAAAACATAGATCTACCACAATTTAAGGCTTTTTCTCATAAATATTTCAATATATATATATATATATATATATATATATATATATATATATATATATATATATATATTTCTTATGTATTTGGTACAGGGTCTACAGGTCTCACTACGTAGACTGGACTCATAGAGATGATTCTGCTTTCAGCCTCCCGAGCACTGGGATCACAGGTGAGCGCCACCACCCCCTGCCTCAAGCACCACCACCTCAGCGCAGCCTGGGAGTGAGGCCAACGCGGCGTGCTCGGGATCAAACCCTGACCGCTGTACTCTACCTAAGTGCGGCGCTTCAGGCTGCAGAACTGCCTGGTCAGCCAAATATTTCAATATATTGCGACACCAGTTTTATTAGCTTTGTCTTTGTTACCCAATGATTACTCCAGATTTACATTTTCTTGGCTTTGCTATCCCTGAGTGCTTTCTGGAATAATGGTTCAAAGAATTTGTTTGAATATTTTCCATTTATGTATTTATTTCTTACTACTATTATTCTGAATTACATAGTTATATGTGTGTAACTTAAATGATATAATTTATATTATCAACCAAATCATTATATTAATAATAAATATTATTAATTAAATAATAAATTAATAGCAAATAAATAAATATGTGCTATAATTTATATTATGTGACTGATTGATTTATATGTGTAATTGGGCATCCATTAGGTTACAGTTTACTTGATTTGCTCAAAGTCTTTTTTTTCATTTTACTTCTTAATGTTGAGAATGAGAGGTGAGGACTCTACAGTTAAGACACATTGCCACCTTCTCAAAGATCTCCTATTTCCTTATGTGAATATTTTTGTTCCTATGACAGCATAGTCCAGTAATTTTTT
Organism: Ctenomys sociabilis; assembly: GCA_004027165.1. Lineage (NCBI taxonomy): Eukaryota > Metazoa > Chordata > Mammalia > Rodentia > Ctenomyidae > Ctenomys > Ctenomys sociabilis. Next base: position 8,069 of record PVKA01028573.1, read on the forward strand.
TTCCTTTGATTTTTGTCAATAGTAAATTAACATTATATATTCTTTCTAGGACTACATGGTGTTTGTATAAACTATTTTATTTCTCATTAACATAAATTTCAAAATGATTGCCATTACTTTATATATATTTGAAAATTATCACTAAATTGATGTAAATCATCTCAAGCCTGTGTTACCTATTTTATTTTGCTCGTGAATGTTTTTCATATAGTTAACACCTTATAGACATTTAGAGGTTAAGAGATGACCAGTAAATGATGAGTCAATCAACCATGAACTTAGTATTGAGTCTTTCATAAGGTTTAAAAACTTCAGAAAATTAACTGAAATTTTATTATATAAAATTATTCAAGGTTATGTATAAATACATAGAAACATTAACCCTGGATAGAGTAACAAACATGAAGCTCCTGTCACACTGCCCAGCACACAGTAACTAACCAGAAGTATTTGTTCATATACTTGCTCATAAGGCAATATTTCTTAGCTATTAACTTCAAATATTCCTTACACTCAAAAAAGAAAACAATTTAATGTACATGAAAATATTCAATTTTTCCTTTCATGGTAATGGATAAGAAAAACAAAATCTTAAAAAACGATAATTATGCGTGTAAGGGCCGGCCAAATATCTCAGTAGATTAAAGTGCCTGCAAGCAGAAGCAGAGGCCTGGGGTTCGATCCTAGGGCCTGCCTGCTGGTCCTGCCTCCTGGGGTGCACTGAGAAGGCAATTGAGGCAGGGCCTGGTGGTGTGCAGCTGTAATCCCAGCTCTTGGGAGGCTGTAAACAGGTGGATCATTATGAGTCCAATCTAGTAGTGAGACCCGGAACACCCTGTAGACCCTCCCCTAAAAATACAAAAAATACAAAAAAAAAAAAAACCCTGATAATTATGAGTGTAATGACTGATAAGGTGGTAAAATGCACACAGTGCTTAAATCATATAGAAGTTGTATCTGCCTTTACCACTCTTCTCTGAAAATTGATAATATATGAAGTATATTATCCCATCCCCTCACTCTACAAACAAGTAAGAAGGGGCTTTGAAAAGTTAGGGAACTTGACCATGACCATTTTATTGCTCAAGAGCTAGAAGTCAAATTTAGGCTTCACTGATGCTAAGATCTCTTTTTGTGGTGTGGTAGTGAATAGTTCTACCCAAACCTAGAAGTCCAACTATTTTGAACTCAAGCATTAATTCCTAACTATCCACGTCCAAAAAAAAAAAAAAAAAAAAGATGACACGATATTTTCTATATCCAAGCCCATATCATATTTATAAAATAACCCCCCTGGAGACTTTATGTTAAATTACAGAGATAGATGGATGAGTGCATTGATAAAGACAAATGGAGACAGAGGAAAGATAAATTTCATTTGGTATTTACTTATATTGGGAAAGCATGCCTCAAATGATGCCTATAAATATTTTATGGAAATAACTCCTCTCCTTAGGATTAAAAAAGAAAGGTTTTTAGGATGGAAAAAAGTGTTATCTGTTCCAGGCATAAATAAAATTGTCTCAGCACTAATTCAGGCTTATCAACAACCAGCAAGATGTATTAGTATTAATCTGGACAATTATTTCACTCTATATATTGTAAGGTTAATTTTTTAGATTACTTTTGATAATATTTTAGGTTGGTAAATTGCCAGTGAGGGCAGAACTTGAAACATCCACTGTTTTATTTAGTTTTTGATCACTGGGACATAGTATTTTTTCCTTTTCTTTTAACCAGGAGAAATCTTGAAAGGATTCCCCCCACTACCATAAGTTATGCAGTCAGGTTTTCCACATTTGAAGAAAACAAAGGTCTGTCCATCCACAGTGTAATGAATAAGCCTCCCCCTGGAGAAAACATTGCCATGGTCATGGTATCTCACCTACAGCCACAACTAAAATCTGGGAAGGGTTCATTGTGGCTCAGTTGTAAAGCTTTCAGCTCATAGTTGGTTGAGTCTTCAGGACAGCATGACAGAGGAAAAACAGCTCAAAACAGGCATAAAGAAGAAGAGGACAATCAAGGGACAAGAGGGCACATATGTCTTCCTAGGCCATGGCCCCAATGACCCACCTCTTCCCACGAGGATTCACTTCTCAATATCACACATAGCTACAAACTTAACAGTGGACTTACCCACTGGTGAGTATTATCTACCTGGGATCTGGTCACCTCCAAAAATCTAAACCAATGAATTAAAAGGCTTTGTGTGACCTTTAGATATAAACCATAACTTCTGTTCCAGCCCCATAGACTCATGTGAATCTCTATGCACAATACAATTAGTCCAATTTTTTTCTGGTATTTAGGACAGGGTCTATAGGGTCTCACTATGTAGATAAGACTTGTAGCGATTCTCCTGTTTTCAGCTTCCCAAGCACTGGGATTACAAGTTCATGCCATCACACCCAATCTCAACTGCTGTCTCAGTGTGTCCTGCAGGCAAGGCTGGCACGGCATCCAGGGATCAAACCCTGGCTGCTGTGTTCTGCATAAGCAGGTGTTTTAGTCCACTGAGCTATCAGGCCGGCCCTTAGTCCATTTTTTGAAGTTGACCAAATTCTAACAGTTTCAGCATTGTTGAAAGGTCCATATCCAAAATTTCATCTGAGATTTAAGGCATACTGTGGTTCTGTAATCCTCTAGAAAAATTAAAATTAAACACAACCAACATATAATAGCACAGGTTAAACATTTGTATACCAAAAGGTAGAAGTAGAGGAATAGAAAGCAATGGGATCAAAGATTCAAATCCAGTAGGGAAAACATTGAATCCCATAGTTCCAAGGCTAGTGATTTGTGGCGATTTGTGCTGAGATGTGAATTTCAAAGGCTTAAGCAGAACCATCAGTCCAGTTTCGGCAGGAGTAACTGTAGTCTTCCTGGCCTCTATCTTGGGTCAGCCTCGCCTATTCCTTGCAAATTTCCTCATGTGATCTACAGTCTTAGCTTTTTCAAGATCCTGGAGACTTCACTGCACTTGCAGTTTTATACTCACAGCTTTACACACTGCCTTGTCGGGGCACACTGCCTGGTCTCCCAGGCCCTCTTCTGAAATCTGGGTGTAATCCTTTCTGACTCCACAACTCTTGCATTCTGCATGTGCCTAAAATCAGCACCTTGTGGATGATTCCAAGGTTTGTCTGCTTGGCTGTAGTGGTAACCAGGCTTCATTCTCTCTTGGCTGTAAGGGTCAAGTGCCTGGATTGCTAAAAGCTATGAACGTAATCACACAGAACAAATTCTCTAAGCCACTGGCATTCTGAAACATGGTACCCTGGGACTCTCCCTCACTCCTCTCTGTACTGAAATTTATCATAGTTACTTTCTCATACTGGGTCAAGACACCTAATATTCACAAAGTTAAAGGGAAAAGTGAGTTACTTTGCTGCATAGTTTGTAGAGTTTTAGCCCATAGTCACCTAGCTTTAAGGCAAGGCTGAATAAGCAGGTATAGAAGAGAAACAGGTCATAGTATAGCAGGAAGGAGGCAGGAAAGCTGTAAGCCTTCCCTTCCATTCCATTCAGGCTATAAACCTATAGTTTGGTTGGTGCCACCCAAGCCAAGATTGGCCTTTGTATTATTTGGACCCAGAACTAATCCAGTATTATATACCTGCTGATGTAAGTCCTATATTCACCACTTTATAGCTGAGATCTGAGGCTCAGTATGATTGTGCAACTTAGCCAACATCTCTCTGTGGTGTACCAGGATATCCCTTTCTCTGTAACTTCAATTTGTATGTCAATGTAAGACGTTGTTTCAGAATGTGCATGATCAGATGTAACTTTATGATTCTACTTCCTTTGGGATGGGTTTAATGACATTTATTACCTCTAAAGTGATTCTTTCTCAATACTTGTTGGTAAACAAGGCAGGACTCTTGAGGATGTCAGCACATTTGCATATGAGGAAAAGAAATGCTTGAAGCATGGGTCTCAGACATTAATGTCTTTATTTTCTTTCAGTCCAATATTAGAAAAACTTATTTGATAAATTACTGTCCATTTGCAAGGAAGAGAAGCAAGGGCAACCAAAGGAAATTGAACATAAGTGAAGGTAGTGTTTGTCTGAATTAGCCTCCTGAACTCCAAAGAAATGTTCTAAAGGACTGTGGGAATGAGTAGTATATTGACTAAATTTCTGTAAAGCAAACAGCCTACACACTTGGTGGTTTAATTCAACTTAATTTGTGCTCATGAATTTAATGTTTAGTTGGATGTTTCTGATGACCTGGGCCAGGCCTGGCTGATCTTGGGTTAGATTTGCTCACATTTCACTGATAGGTTTGCTAGAGGTTGAACACAGGGCCTTTGCAGTCCATTACAACCTCATCTCTTTTAATTTCCTCTATAATCTTGAGGCATGCTCTTGCTAAGTAACTATGTGGTCCAGATTGGGTCTGAATTTGATGTCTTTCTCCCTCAGCTTCCAAGAACGCTAGGATTTCAGGTATGTGGCACCCTGCCCAGCTCAGACCATTGTGAAGCCCTCACAGTTATTAAGGTCTGCTGACCATGTCTGTCTTTATTCATCTGGCTAAAGGGGATTTGTTCAAATGGTAGCAGCAGGATTCTAAGAGAATGTGAAAGGTGCTTGGTCTTCTGAGGCTCAAGACTGGAACAAGGTTCATATCATCTCTATACTATTGTATTGGTCCAAGCCCAGTTCAGATTCATCTGGAGACAATAGTCCCAGAAACTAGGTATAGGGGGTGAAAAGGATGGGAACTTTGTGGGGAACAGTGATGGCTCCTGTAGGGTTTTCATGACCGTGGTTGTACCCATAAGCAGTAGCTGAGAGACTTAGAAGCTAAGAAGCTATAGTCCTTGGAGGTAATGATGTAAAATCTGAGCTAGATATCTACCTCAGTGGGAGAGCGTTTGCTTACTATGGGTCTGCGGTGAACCCCTAGAATCACAGCACCCCAAACAACAAAAGTCTGTCACAAATGACTTTGCCCAGACAGCTTCCTCCAATGGCCCAATGATACAATGACACAGGCAATAACAGGACAAACAAGCCCCTGATGCTTACAGGCAGTTCTGGCTATTATATTATTTCTAATGAAGTAACTATTGGATTTATATAGTTTAAGAGCAAAGCAGGCTTGATGAGTACAACCCAGGTGTTCCAATAGAATCTGAAAAATGCTGGAGGGACATATTTGAAAAATACAAAGTATGCACCGTGTCATGCCCAATACTTGTTACCACTCTGTCTATAGAGACACAGATTATAACATTTTGCATCAGTGACTTTTTCTGGAAATCACACCTGCATCCCATGCTCCTGTCTGTTCTCCTCACACAACTTGTTCCAGAAGTTTATGATCTCTTCATTTTTGTTTTAATGGTCATTTATTACTATGGCCTCACCCTAGCTGACACCTATGATGCTCCGGTGTTGACAGAATGCATTTAACTGGAATTAAATTACTCAATCTGAAAAATCTAATTAAGCATTTACAATCCTATATTTCATATTTTACTCAGTCACGAACTGAACGCTAAAAGAACATGGTTTTAATTGCAGCCAAAAGGGAAAAAAATAGGTACATTGTCAGTTTCTAAAAACAATTAAAAGCTAAAGCAATATGCTGCAGGGTCAATTCTTTGTAGTTTTACTCCTTTTGAACTTATTTTATGAAAGCAATACATATTATTGGCTACTGTAGAAAGAACAGGAAAACACAAAGAAGAAAATTAAATTTAACAATTGCAATACTGAAAAAGCTGCTCTCAAAATAGACTGAGTATATCTAAGCCAAAATTCAAAACCACAAGTGTTTCACACTCCGAAACCATTTGAACACCAGCTAATGCCACAAATACCAGGAAACCAATATACAAAATTATTTGAAACTGAAGTTAATGTGTTCATTAGGTTGATGTAGAAATTATATACAAAACAGAAGTCCCATGCTTAGATTTGGTTCCCATTCCAAGATATCTCACTATGTACATGAAAAGATTCCTGTATCTGGAAAACTCTGACCTGAAGTGCCTCTGGCTCTAAGCAAGTATTCCTGACACAAGTCTCCCACTTTGGCCAAGCCAATTGTCTTAGTTACTGTCTTGTGGCTGGGAAAACTGGCTGCTTCCAACAAGTGCAGTAAGAAAAGTTCATTTACCTCACAGTTTGTAGAGGTTTCCGATCAGAGTTGGCCGGCTCCAAAGTAGGGCAGCATTGGAGCAGAGGGCTAGCTTGTGGTGAGACAGGCAGGCGGCGGCAAAGCTGTGAGCTTCCCTACCTTTTTTATTCCACCCAGGCTACAAGCCCATTGGTTGGTAAGACTCACCCTGACCTATGTTAAGCCAATGAGTGCCTTAATTCAATTATCATGAGCACAAAATCCAATGTCACACCTTCGTAATTGAGCTACCTCCTCTAAGCCCTGCCTATGAGTACAAGGTTTAGGGAGATATCGAGAGTCAGGCCATGAAGTTCTGCCCCAAACCTCTAAAGAGTTATGTGCATCCCTTTACTCAGTTCATCTCTTAAGTCATAATAGTTTCCAGAGTTCCTGTGTCTTTGCCAAAGTTCTAGTAGTTTCACCTTTGCTGAAAAATCCACATCCAAAGTGTCCTTTAAAATTTAAGCAAAGTCTTAAACTGGGAGCCTTTTTACAATTTAAAAGAAAATTATACATTGCCAATATACAACGGCACAAGATAAACACCAACTGAGACTTACTGTAACCTCTTCAGGTTCCTTCCCTTCCTATAGGCCCTTTGACCAAGTGGGGAAGCCTGTGTAGCTCTAAGATGAAACCCACTGACCTACCGAGGCCTTTACAAGATTTCAGGCTCTAAAGGTGACTGCCACACAGCTAACCCTACCTAACATAGCATTTCATGAAAGTGATGATTTTTGAAATCTACCCTGTGTTCTTGGCTTTTTTTGTTTGGTTGTTTTTGTTTTTTTTATATTTTAGGGAAGGGTCTACAGGACGTTCAGGGTCACACTACTAGATCAGACTTGTAGTGATCCTCCTGTTTACAGCCTCCAAAGAGCTGGGATTTCAGCCATGTGCCACCACGCCCAGTGGTGAATCCTGGGGGCGGGGCTGGCACAATGGGCCCGGGAATCGAACCTGTGTTCTGGCTTTTATCACTCAACCTCATATATTAATTCATATAAATAAATATACATGCCATACACATATTATATTTGTTATGTATAACATATTTTAATAATTTAAGTTCAAACCTGTGTGTCTATGTCTGTCTATCTATCTATCTATCTATCTATCTATCTATCTATCTATCTATCTATCATCTATCTTTCCACCTATCATTTATCTTGTTCCAGGCAACAAAATATATGAAACAACATGAGTTTTTAATTTGTCATAAATATATATATATATATATATATATATATATATATATATACATACATATATATGCATTTCAAGGGTCACATAACTTACACAATACCAGATTACAAATTATATCTTAAAAGGAAATGAAAGAAAAACCGAAAGGAAAACTCATACTTATTCTTTCCTTCTGTGTAGAATTATTACGTTTGAATGTCTTATAGGGATGAGTAAAGTGACCTGTACAAGTGAAACCCAGTCCTTTTTCACTAAGACAAACTATTCCAATATTGCTTTTCAAAACATAGTTGAAGGTTTTTATCATTTTTAGTCATGTATGAACAAAAATATCACTTTTTAAATTTTTCTTTTTTATGCTTATATAGAATAAAATACTGAAAAGCCTTTTAGAAACAACACAGAATGTCACTAAATAAAATGATAGGAATTCAACAATGGCTGTTATATTGCATATTATTATCTTCAAATTGTTTCTCAAATTGCCAGATATGAGCATGCAGAATTGGTCAAAAAATGAAAATGAAGAAAGAAAAAATGTATATATGAACGCTTCCTTTCAATAGACCAGTAGAAATGAGCAGTACGATTATCTGCACTGTGCTGTGTCTGTACGCACATCACTTTTACCCTTCCTCCTTTATTTATCTCCTTTCTCTCATCCCAGTTGTTCTGAAAGGTACCATATCCTGTGAAAGGGAAAGAAACTGTTCACTTTCTTTTTGAGAATAATTAGATTAAAAGATAATCTTTTAGCTTCAGAGCATAAGACATAGTATTTAAATTTGCATGCTACCATAATTACATACATTTTAATGCTTTATTAGTAAGGATTTCAGTTTTAAAATTTTTACAAGAAAACTGTGAAATATGAGAGTATGAGCAACGTGTATTGTGAAAAGGAACCCTTTTCCAATTCCACAGTGTATAGTTTTCAGTGGTTTATGCCAGTTCCTGTATTTTACATTTTACATACATTATTTTATATATTTACAATGTATGCATGTATTAGACTTCTATCCCATATTCAGAAAAATATGAACTTTAAGTGCCGGTTTCTGTTTCCTTTGTAACAATGATCCATGAGTCTCTTAGGTAAATAAATTCTTTATAAAGTAAGAAATGGAAAAATTACATGTTATAGCCCAAAAGTACATAGATGGTGGAAATTTATTCTTTCATTTAGAATAAATTCTTGCTGCTTACCTTTCTTCTCTACCTGGCTCAAAATTTATGACTCAGACAATTTATGATAAGGTTTAGCCTCAAAATCAAATCACCAAAAGAGTAACAGTTTTACCTAAAACATTCCATTACCTTCCACGGGACATATGGGTTATCCTATCATTAAAGCCCATGTATACATTTTAAGGCATCATGTTTTTGTAAAATGAGATGTTTATTCTGTCATTCTTCATTGTAGGGCAGCTTAGAGATTTGTCACTTACCACAGTACCTATTTACATATAATCTGTATCAAATTAGCATATTAATCAGCATCTCAAAATTGATATAGAAATTATATCTTTGATAGGACACAATTAAACATACCTCTGAAAACAAATGCATCTACAGAGGTGAATCAGTAAGCAATAGTGCATACTTCATGCTGTCTAACAAAACCATTGTGGGGGGAAATAGCTTAGGATACTCTGCACTGAGCTAGAAGACTGAGACAGTGTGATTGATACTCAACAGCATCCTGGACATTTTAGCCATAGAAAGTTTCCATTGCTCTGATATCCATTTAAATCACTAAAAATGTCCTTGTGCTGATATTTTTCAACATAGTTATTTTGATGTTTCACCCTCCTGTTAGCTCTATGTTACTTGGTCTAAAAAGGAGAGAGAGAGAGAGAGAGAGAGAGAGAGAGAGAGAGAGAGAGAGAGAGAGATATGAAAGGGTTTGATGGAGATCAATAAAGTAATGTGTCAAGGGAGGAATAGGAAAAAATCAAACACACAAATTCTAGGAGTCACGTCAACAATTTGAAGAAAGTGCTTACCTGGCTCACTCTGTTTTTCATGACAGTTCACCTTGGCACAATGTCTAACAGGAGGGTTAGGATGCAGAAGGGGTCAAATTGAACTCTAAAAATGCAGGACAAATTACTACTCTCTTAGATAAACAATAGCTGGGAGAATTTCTTAGCACTAGGCCTACTCAAAAAGAACTTCTAGGAAGATTCCTCAAGTTAAAACCAAAGAGAAGAAAGAATTGAAATAAGCTACTTACAGAAACCTTAAGACCTCAATGAACACAAACATTTTATGTCATAAACATGAGCGGAGAGTAATAGTAACAAGAATGAAAATTGGAAAAGGGATTTAGACACAGAGGGAGGTGGTGGGTGGGAAGAGAAAGGGAATTAAAATAAAAAACAAGCTGTTTTACACTCCTACACCTACTCTCAAAGATGTCTGTAAACTTCATGCACTACAAACACATCTGGTTTGCATCCCTGTAATCCCAGCGCTGGGGAGCCTGGAAATAGGAGGATCATTACAAGTCCAAGCTACATAGTGAGACCTTGTAACAATCAAAAACATGAAAAAAGAAATGCTCAATTAAATGGAAAAATATAGTAATTGCCAGTATGTACGCAGCTAACATTAGGGCTCTAACTACAAAAGCAAATAGTCACAAGATAGAAGGGAGAAGTATGTATCAACACAACAATAAAGACAGTCTTCAAGCTTTGCTTGCATAATGGTCAGATAGGAACAATTATACAGATATAGCAATAGTGAACTTGAGTACTATAGACTGATTGGACTTAACAGTAGTAGACAGAATATTCCACACTACATCAGCAAAATAGTCTCTTCCCAAGTGCATGTGAAACACCCCCAAGATGGATCACATGTAAGACACAGAGCAAACCTTCACTAATTCTAGAAGGATGAAATCATACAAAATCTTTTTCAGCCCACAATGGAATTATTCCAGAATTCAACAGCAGAAGCAAAACTCTAAAACTCCACGCATATGTAGAAATTAAACAATAATGTTTTAAACATTAATAGGCCAAAGGAAACAGTGAAGGAAAACCAGGAAATACATTGAAGAAAGTAAAATGAAAATACTACAAACCCAAACTCATAGATGGCAGAGATAGCAGGACTAAAAGGAAGTCTATTTAAATGCTTTTAAAAGAAGACAGATCTTACATAAAACAACATTATATCTTAGGGAACTTGAAAAAAGAAGAAAAACCAGCTAGGAGTAACAAAGGTTAGTGCAGAAAAAGGTAAATCAATCAATCCGTCCATCCATCCATCCATCCATCCATCCATCCATCCATCCATCCATCCATCCATCCATCTATCTATCTATCTATCTATCTATCTATCTATCTATCTATCTATCTATCTATCTATCTATCTATCTATCTCTGTCTAATCCATCCATCATTTATCTACCTATCTATCTAGAGAGAAGCAAAAGAAAAACAGAAAATAGTGTTTTAAAATCAACAAAATTAAGGAATGAGACAGCTCAGCAGATCAAGGCACTGTGTAGGCAGAGCACAGCGGCCAGTGTTTGATCCCCAGTGTGCCAGGCTGGCCCCATCCCTGGGATGCGCTGAGATGGCAACTGGGACTAGGCACGGTGGCATGTGTCCCCAGTGCCTGGTAGGCTGAAAACAGGAGAATCACTGTGAGTCTGAGCTATGTAATGAGACACTGTAGACCCTGCAGACCCTATACCAAATACATAAAAAATTCTACAATTGATAAACATTTTTCTCTAATAAAAATGATAAAGAAAATAATTATAATTATAAACAAGAGGAAAGAGAAATAATGCCACTTAAATTTTTAAAAAGGAGCCTGCAAATATAGTGAACATTTTTGCTGACAAAAATAAATTCTAGGTATTCTAGAATACCCTAGAATAGCTAAATGCTTAGATATATGCATTGTGTCAATGTTGATTCCTGAACAAACTGATACAAGTCTTTAAAGGGCATTTAACAAAAATAAGAAACTTACCCTTAAAGAAAAATGTAGAAAGACATGGCTTCTTTAAAAGAGTACTACTGGGCCAGCCAAATGGCTGAGTAAATTAAAGTACCTGCAAGCAGGCACAAGGGCTGGGGTTTGATCCCTGGGCCTGCTGTGCCAGCCCCGCCCCCAGGGCATGCTGAGATGGCAATTGAGACTGAGGGGTTTTGCATACCTGTAATCCCAGCTCTTGGGAGGCTGTAAACAGGTGGTTCACTATGAGTGCAATCTGGTAGTGAGACCCTGAACACCCTGTAGACCCATCTCTAAAATAAAAAAAAAAAAGAGCACTACAACTTAAAGGGTAACACTTATGCTTCCAAATATTTTTTTATGAAGACAGCCTAACACTGATGCCAAAACCAGAAAAGGAAACTTTAAGAAAATCATATTTCAGTATCATTAATAAATCTTTATGCAAAAGTCTTTAGCAAAACAATAGTAAATCAAATGTAATATCACACTTAACAGAAAATGTATCAAGACTAAATGTGATTTATTCCTAGAATGCAATGATTGTCAACACATAAAAATCAATTGATATAACACACTATATAAATAATATAAAAGACAAATTAACAGAATCGTCTTGGCTAATGCAGAAATAATATTTGAGAAACATCACTCATTTATGACAAATACTATGAAAAACTGCATAAATAGAATAAATGGACTTTGACATAATAATTCAAAATATAATAATTCCATAGCTATCATAATACTTAATAGCAAAAACTTGAAAGGATTTTCTTTAAGATTCTGAACAAAGCAAGTATACCCACTTTCACGATTTCTACTCCACACAATACTGGAAGTCCTTCCCAGAGCAATTAGTAAAAAAGTAAATGGGACACATTTACCTAGGATAAGAAGTTACAATTTCTTTGTTTGGAAATGATAGGGCAAAAGACGTTATATATCATTTTTATGCAGAAAACTCTGAAGATTCCACCATTATTTCTCATTAGAAATAATGAATTCTGCAAAGTTGAAATATATAACATTAGCATGCAAAATAAATTGTTTTTCTATAATAATGACCAGTCTGAAAGGGAATTTAAGAAAACAATTTCATGTATAGCCCCATCATCAAGAATAAAATACAGTAGTGCCTCAGTGCATGAACTTCATTGGTTTTATGACTTTGGGGAAGACGATCATGGTTGTGTTTATGTTTGAGTGGAGGAGGAGGTTGGCTGTGATTATGTTTAATCACCTAGTGTGGAGTTTGTGAATGGAAACAAAAATTGTGTCAAATGCTTCCTTTTGAGAACCAAATTGCTTGCAAGCAGAAGTGGTCATGAACTGAAGTATTACTGTTCTTTTTCCTTTTTGTATTTTAGGGAAGGGTCTACAAGGTTTCCAGAGTATCACTACCAGATCAGACTCCAAGTGATTCGCCTGTTTACAGCCTCCCAAGAGCTGGGACTACAGGCGCATGCTACCACGCCCAGTCTCAATTGCCGTCTTCGTGCGGGGTGGCAGGGCAGGCCAAGGAATCAAACCTCCAGCCCCAGTGCCTGCTTGCAGGTGCTTTAGTCTGCTGAACTATTTGGCCAGCCCTGTATTACTTTTCTTGGGAATAAACTTGACCAAGAAAATAATAGTATGAACACAGAACTACAGAAGCTTGCTAAGGATATCAAAAAGACAGAAGTACCTGGAGATATGTGAATGGCCATAGGAAGGCCTTAATTGTCTTTTTATTAAATGAAGTCTTTTATTCTTCCTAAAATGGTCCTAAAGCACAGGATTCTTGTGACCCCCTTGCCTCAGTGTCCTGGGTGCATGCCACCCTACAGGCACATGCCACCCTACCTGGCTTATTCTAAAAATGTTACTATTACCAAATCAATTTATAGATCTAATACCTCTTTTAAAACATAATGACATTTTTGCAAAAAGAGAAAATGTCTTAAAATTCATAAAATATCTCAAGGAATGACTTTAAAATCTTTTATTCATGTGTTGATTTATTTGATACAGGATCTTGTTAGAAAGCTTGGTCTCATAGTGATCCTTCTGTCTCAGCCTCCCCAGTGCTGGGATTACAGGCATGCACTACCATGGCCAGTCCCAGTGGCCAGCAGAGCGTACCTGGGGTTCTGGAGTTGGCATGGCATGCAGTGTCAGTAATCGAACCTGGGCCCTCACACTTGACAGGCAGGCCCTTATACCACTCAGCTATTGCCCCAGCCAGTGAATCCTGAATAGTCTAACCAATCTTGAAATAGAAGAACAAAGCTGAAAACCCTCAAAATATGCTACAAAATAACATATTAAGTACGATGCTGTCCTAAAGACAGCTATTTAGCCCAGTGAAACAGAGAATGTTCTTTGACAAGCATTCAGAATCAAATAACATGAAAAAGGCTCTTTTCAACAAATGATGCTGGGAAAACTGGGTATTCTCATGAAAGAATGAATTTGTACATTTACAGTATTCCATATACAAGTAGCTGAAAATAGTTCAAATATCTAAACATAAGATCCAAATATTTACACTATATGAAAATATAAAGGGAAAATCTGCATAGCACAGGATTTAGCAGTGATTCAGGGGGGATGACAATAAAAGTACAAGACATAAAAGTAAATGTAGACAAATAAAATTAGCTTGGACTTTGAAACTCTGCATAACAAAGGGAATAAGAGTCCAAAGTCAACCTACAGAGTAATGGAAAATATTTGTAAGTCATTTATCTAGTAAGAGACTAATTTCAGAACATATAAAGTAGTTCACAACTAAAAATGATCATTAAAACATGGACAAAGAGTCTGAATACACATTGATCAAAGAAAGACATACAAAGGGTCAAACTGAAGATATAAAAGATGCTGCATAACACTAATCAGTAGGAAAATGTGAATCAAAACACAAAGTGCTATCACCTTGCATCAAGCAGGATGGCTGTTACCAAGAATCAAGGGTAAGCAACTGTGGGTTGTGGTGAAAGCTGGACCTACATGCACTATGGGGAGAGCCAATGGTCTGCCATGGCAGATGGCAAGGCGACGGTGGGACTCCTGCAGTAAAGTTACGTGGGAAAGCAGGAAGCCACAGCAGCTCAAAGGTTAGGCCAGCTCTTTACACAAGAGTCCACTCTCAAGAGAACTGCCTAGATCCCATGAAAAGTCCATGAACCTTCCCTGAGGGCAATCACCCCAAATGCTAACCACTTTCTGTTGAAGGTTCTACCACAGTTCCACATTACCAACTTCCTAGCAGACAAACATTGTGGAAACATGCTTAACTCAAAGCACACACATTTATTTATTTATTCTTTTTATATTAATTTTATTGAGAAAGAAGTAGCAATGAGACAGCTTCAAAACAGGTTAGTAGGACGGTTACAATAATACATTGCATACTGTTGTCTTTGTAGTAGTTATTCAGAATACAAGATGCAGACATGATATCTTGTCTAAATACTATTAGCTCAAAACTTTCTTCTTACTGAACTAACAGAAAGTTTTATATCTATGCTATTTTATATATACTTATACATATATTTTTTCACTACAAAATGGTCTTTCATTTATATAGCCCTTTTTTGTTTACTTTTATGAAGCAACCAAGATGCCCATCACCTGAGAAATGGATGAAAAGGATGTGGTATGTTTACACAATGGAGTATTCTCAGCTATAAAGAGTGATAAACAAAGCTTTTATATTTAAGTGGATGCCACTTGAAGATATACTCATTAGTGAAATAAACCAGACCTACATGTGTAAATTTATATAATCTCCATAGTATAAGAACTCACACTTATTATAGTATTGTTCATGCTAACAGAAAAGTAGGAACAGCCAAAGTGTACATCCATGAATAAACAAAATGCATGCATGCATACATGCAAATGTAATATCATTTAGGGTTTAAAAAGAAAGGGATTTTGACATATTAAACTACATGGATGAATCTGGAAGGAAGTTATATTAGGTAGAATAAGTCAGTTACCAAAAGACTAGTACTGTATTATTCATCTTACATACAGTGTGAAAAAAAAATCAAACTTACAGAAACAAAAAGTGGAATGGGTTTTCTAGGAGGTAGTATAGAGAAAATGTGAGTGGTTTAATAGACATGGAGTTTTAGTTGTACAAGATAAAGATGTGGAGATCTCTCCTACAAAGTCTGGAATACAGTTAATCATATAAAATTATATACTTAAAATGGATAAGATGGTAATTTTATCTTATGTGTCTTTTTATCATGATTAAACTATTTCAAAAAATTGTAATATGATTTTCTGTTAAGTACAATCTTCGAGTATGAAAATTGGCCACCGGGAATTGCCTTATCATAATAGGCTCCATTGTGTTCTCTAGACTACTGGTTCAGAGGCACGCTGAATGGTCTCTAAGAACTTTTTCAAGATTCTGTGAACCCAAAATTATTTCATGTATGGTGTGATCACATTTGTCTTTTTATGCTTATTCTGTTTATGGAAACAGTGGAAGCAACATGAAAAATCTGAAAGGACTCTTGAAACATTTATCTTTCTTTCATCTCCACAATTATGTAAAACTGGAATTGTTTCATATACTCATCAGTATAAACTATTGTTCTACAGTGTGTGCAGAACCAGAGAATCCATCTGTCTTCTGTTCCATAACTGCTATCACTTATTCCTTTATTTTTTAAAAATTTAATGAAACAAAGGTAAAATAGAATTTAACAGCACAATAATAGCAGAAAAACCATAGTTAATGCACAGTATATTACAATTTTCAAAGTAGTTACTCAGAGTACAAGATATGGACATGAAACACTCTCCAGTCAACATTAAGACAAACCTTACATTTTAATAAAATAAGAAACACTAATAATATAACTAAATTGCATTTTTTCTCCTTTCTCCCTTCTTTCTTTTCCTTGTTCCCTCTTCTTCCCATATCACAATATATATTATACATTTTAGACCTTATTTAGTCTTCCATTTCTCACAGCAGAAAGACAATATGATGCTTACATGGGTTAGTGCTTTATTTCGTGTATAAGTGTGGTCTCAAGTTCCTTCCATTTATCTATAAAGATCTCAAATTTATCCTCCTTTATGACTAAGTAGTACCATATTGAATAAAAATATACCTTTTAAAATCCATTTCTTTTTTGCTATAATTTTTTATTTTGAAGAGTAAAAACAAGAGCAAGAAAAAACAGGGTAATATGTAACAATACTTGTGTTACAGATTTTCAAAACAAGAATAGCTGATTAACGATGATTATGTTTTTATCATCAAATTCATTACTCAGATTAACAGATATAGTTATGCATGATGGGACATATGATTGAATATTGTCACGTGCTTTCAAGAAAACTTAAATTTTTCTTCTTGTCTATTTTCTTTTATTACCTTTTTTTAAAAAAGATAACTTTAAATAGAGCATAGCAATAATGAATACAACATTAAAAACAGTATACATCTAGAAGACCATGATGACAGAGATTCCAAGCATGGATTTAGTATTATGCATTGCTGTTCTCAATGTAGCTCCTTAGTTCACAGATATCAACATAGAGAGTTAGTCAAGGTGAGAATTCTACCAATTAACTGCTATTTAATAAAAAAAACTGATAGAAATTGCCTTAGACATCTTGTATATATACTTGTATGATTTTGCCCCATTTTATTTCCTATGTTCCATTTCTTTGTTATACACATTTTACTAAGATTTTACTATGACAAAGTATGGGTTACATATATCACTGTTATGATGCTTTTCATTGTTCTGGGAAGATACTAGGAAGAGAAATAGCTAGGTCACATAAGACCTCTAATGCTAGATTTCTGGGGGGTTCTTCATAGTGATTTCCACTGTTGTCACACCATTCTGCATCCCCAACAACAATGGAAAAGGGTTTTTTTCCCCCATAGTCTCTTCAGCATTTGTTATTGGTTGAGCTTTTGATGACAGCCATTCTTTCTGGGTGAGATGGAATCTCAGTGTTGTTTTAATTTGAATTTCTCAAATGGCTAGTGATGTTGAACATTGATTCATATATTTATTTGCCATTTGTATTTCTTCTGAGACATGTGTATTCATCTCAGATGGTTATTTTTTTAATTGGGTCTTTGAAATTTAAGAGAGTGAGTTTTTTCAATTATTTATATGTTCTTGATAGGAGTCCTTTGTGTGAGGGAAAACCAGCTAAAATTTGCTCAAACACTGTGGATTGTCTTGTGCAAAATCTTCTTAATATGAGATACTGTTTGTTGATTCTTTAAAGTATATCCTGTGCAGTTTGGATTTTGAGCATGAACTCTCTTCCTACCCCTATTTCTTCAAGATTTGTATCTACTTTCTCTTCCAGTAGAGTTAGTGTTTCTGTTTTAATATTTAGGTCTTTGATCCATCTTTATTTTCGTTTAGCATATAGTGATTGACATGGGTCTAGTTGTAGTCTTCCAAAAGTGGAAAGCCAGTTTTTCCAGCATCATTTATTACAGACTGTCTTTCTTCCAATGAGCATGTTTGGCCTGTTTGTCAAATATAAACTGACTGAGCATGCTTCTAATTGATTCTGCATCTTCTAATTGTTTCATTGATCCTCAGGTCTGTTCTTTTATCAGTACCATGTGGACTTTTATCACAGTAGCTTTGTAGTATAATTTTAAGTCAGGAAATGTGATCCTTCCTGCTATGCTTTTGTTTCCCATGATTGTCTTTGCTATTCTAGGTCTCTTCTGGTTACATAAGAATTTTAGGAATGATTTCTCTAGATCTGGGAAGTATCCTAGTGGTGTTTCCATTGGTATTGCATTGAATATGCTAATTTTAGGAGTATGGCTATTTTTACAATGTTGGTTCTTCCTATCCAGAAGTGAGAAATATCTTACCATTTTCTGAATTCTTCTTTGATCTCTTTTTTCCAGCATACTGTAATTGTCAGTTTATAAGTCTTTTACATCCTTTGTTAGATTGATTCCAGAGAATTTCTTTCTTTGGACGCTATTATTAAGTGTGTAGCTTCCTAATTTCTCCCTCAGTGAATTTGTTGTTTGTGTATAGGAATGCTATTGATTTTTGAGTATTAGCTTTGTATCCAGCCACACAACAGAGTTTGGCTATTAAATCTAGGAGTCTTTTTGTCAAGTTTTTGGAATCTCTTATGTAAAGCATCATGTCATTTATCTCTCTTGTTTAATTGCTCTGATTAATATTTCCAGAACTGTAGTGAGTAAGAGTTGTGATAGTGGACATCCTTCACTTATTCATGCCTTGAGAGTGAATATATTCCATTTTTGTCCATTTAGTATGATGTTGGCTATTGATTTATCATAGATGGCTTTGGTCAGATTGAGGTAAAAACCATTTATTAGACTTTTCAGTAAGGTTTTTATTATGAATGAGTGTTGGACTTTGTCAAAAGCTTTTTCTGCATTTATTGACATGGTAATGTTATATTTGTCTTTGGTTCTGTTGATGTGTATTAATTACATTGATTTGTGCATGTTGAACCACCCTGGGATGAATCCCACTTAGTCATGATGTATAATCTTTATGTTTTGCTGCATTTTGTTCGCCAATATGTTACTGAAGATTTTGCATCTATGTTCATGGTATTCGGGTAATGCATGCCACCAGGAATGAAGGAATACTGTTTCCCTTTCAACTTCATTAAAGATTTTGAGAAGGATTGGCATTAAATCTTCTCTAAATTTCTTGTAGAATTCATCAATGAATTCATGAGGCTCTAGGCTTCTATTTGGTTGTCAGATTTAATTACATTTTCAATTTCTTTAGGTAATGTTGGGTTTTCAGAATTTTTATAACTTCTTTATTAATTTTTGTAACTTCTTGGTAATTTACATGTTCCTAGGAATCTGTCCATTTCTTTTGTGTTTTCCATTCTATGGCAGTAAAGATTTTAAAAGTAGGTATTGGTGACCTTCTAATTTCTAGAGGGTCTTTAGTGATTTCAGCCTTTTCATTCCTCATTGCCTGAAATTCAGTCCTTTCTTTCCTCTTTTTTTTGATAAGTTTGGCTAAGATTTATGAATTTTACTTATCCTTTCAAATAACTAATTTTTAATTCATTAATTCTTTGCATTATTCTCTTAGTCTCAAGTGCATTAATTTCTGCTCTTATGTTCATAATTTCCTCCCTTTTATTGACTTCGGGTGTGACTTTCTCTTTTTTTTTTATAAGCTGAAGGTGAAATGTTAAGTTGCTTATTTGTGCTCATTCTTATTTCCTGAACTGAAAATTCACTGCTACAAATTTCCCTCTTAGGAATATTTTCATTGAGTCCCACAGGTTCCAGTATGTTGTATCTGTACTTTTGTTTACTTGTAGATGTTAATTTTATCTTAAATTTCATTTGTGATCCATTGATTGCTCTGGAGGGTGTTATTTAATCTCTATGTGTATGGAGATTTGCAGTGTGTCATTAGTTTCTAATTAAATTTCACTATGGTGAGATAATACGCATGGGACAATTTCAGATCCTTTATATTTATTTAAGAATGTTTTAGAGGCTAGTATATGCTCTATTTTGGAGAATGTTTTGTGTGCGGTTGAAAATACTGGTATTCTGATGTTTTGAGGCAGAACACTCTGTAAAGATGTGCTAAGTCCATTTGTTTACAGGTTTGGTTACTTTCTTCACTGATTTTTTGTTTAGTTGATCTATCTCTTTGTGACAATGGGGTTTTAAGGTCCCCCATGACAATTGTTATTCCTTATTTTATTTTTCTTCTCTACTAATATGTGTTTCGTACAGTTGGGTGCTTCTGTATTTGTTGCATACATTTTATGATTATCTCTTCCTTTCAAAGTTTTCCATTAAGATATTTGTAGTGAATATGTTTATCTATTTTGATAATTCTTCATTTTATGTTCGCATTTCCTGAAAACAGCATAGGTACTCCTACTTTTTTTCTAGGTGCCTGATGCATGGAGCATGGTTTTCCATCTTTTAACTTTCCTTTTATGATTTTCTTGATAGTATGTGTTTCTTATATTCAATATTTTGTTTCATCTTGTTCTTTGATCCCTTTTGCCAATCTGCTTCTTTTCATTCATGGTGGAGGCATTTACACTGATGGTTGTTATAACTGGTATGTATTGGCTTATCTTTCTCATGCTATTTTTTGCTGTTGAATCTCTGGCTTTTCTGTCCTGTCTTGACCCAGCTCATATTAAAGAGCAGCAGGTGTGGGTTACCAGTGAAACACACATTCCATCTTCAAAGACTACTACCAGCATCTGGCTAGACTAATATGCATTGTTTAAAGCCTATTGAAAAGGTAAAGAGAAGTCCTAGATAGCTCTGTACTTATCAATACAAGGAAATAAGGTCAGGCTCAGCCAAAATGGAGACATTGCTCTTCTTTCAAGGAGGGCTGCTCAGGTAGTCCTCCAGAGTTGTCATTATTTTTAATCTTAGATATTATTTCTGATCTTATTTTCTTGATGACCTAATTGATTCATTTATTTGCTTAAGTTGCTATAATTTCAAAAAATTTGGGTGTGTGTCTTCATTTTCGTTTACCTTGATGTTCATGGACTTGTTCAAATCCCAGGCCCCTATGCCTGCTTGCAGGTGCTTTAAGCCACTGAGCTATTTGGCCAGCCCAAAATATCTATTTTTAATTTTTAAAAAAACTTGTAAAAATGTATTATCATGAATTGTTATCATCTTTGTTAATTACACAGATTACTATCTGATATTGTTGTTACTTGAGAATGAATTAGAATATGCAACTACATGGATATATTTAACCACATTGATTTATATACTCACAATAATCAAGAGAGTAAGTTTTTTTTTCTTTTTTTCATTCATGTATTTGGTACAAGGTCTCACTATGTAG
>PVKA01028574.1:0-29230 GCA_004027165.1 Ctenomys sociabilis
AAATTATACTGCAAAGCCATAGCAACCAAAAGAGCATGGTACTGACATGAAAGTAGATGCACAGACCAACGGGATAGAAGACAGAGAAAGAAACTCATGCCACCATAGCCATCTGGTTCTTGACAAAGTGGTAAAAATATATACACCATAAAAAAATGATAACAACCATTTAACAAATAGTGCTGAAAAAATTGGATACCCATATGTAGAAGATTGAAACTATATCCCTCATTTTCACCCTCTACAAAAGTCAATCAAAAGAGAGTTAAGGATGTATGTATCAGAGCCAGTGAGATAGCTCAGTTGTCTTTATTTATTTATTTTATTTATTTACTTTATTGAAGAACAAATAGCAATGAGACAGTTTAAAGACAAATTAACAGGACAGATTTGATAAATTAATACATTGCAAATGGTTTTCATAATGTTTTGGTATCCTACAAGGTGCATACATGATATTATTCTTACAGACATTATTATAGCAGATGTCTCTAATCAGTGAGTTAAGAGAGTGTAGCTGTTTACTTATTTTTTATACCTGAATTATATCACATATTCAATAATTAATACTTTCTACCTTGTTATCTTCCTAGTGGTTGACGATAGTACTAGAAGCCGACATAGTATCTTGTCCAGCCACTATTAGTGCAAATCTTGCTTCTCATAGACTTATGCAGAAGCACTGCATATTTATCCTAACTGTACTGTTCATACACACATCATGGTTCTTCCTTTGTATCTCCCTTTTTTGTCTAGACCTGTCAAAGATGGACACTCCACTGTCATTAAGCCAATTTGGGTGCCTAAACTCGGCAACACAATCCAACACAGTCCAGCATTCCACAACAATAGTGAGTTATCTGAAGAAGTTGTTGACTATAGCCATTTACAGCTCAACTTATTATTATGGCCCTGGGTTATGTACCTCATTTTTATACTTTTCTGCTGGATGGTTAAGACCGAGATAGTGTAAGACCTATATACCAAAAAATGTAGCTTTTGTTTCTGATGAGGTCAGTGAAGTTCCCTCAGGGTTTATCTTGTAATCCTGAACCTTATTCTGTGTCATCCATGTGAATGAGTAGATCCTTTGTCTGTGTCATCCATGTGGATGAGTCACTGCCAATGCTTGGCCAGTCTGCTCTCTTTGAGAGCCTGAAACTTTTATCTCCATGTTACTCTCTCCAGGCACACTATAGATCATCAGTCTCTTTCCTCTGTGCCTCCATAATCTCCTTGATCAGAAAATTTGGGGCACAACTGAGTTTCATGATGTTACAGTACAAGTTCTCCTATGTCCTGAGTCTTCGCTGACCTTGAAAGGCTAGGGCCAAAATGTTGGCTGGCCTTGTGGCTCTTCTATTTCTCCAATTCTGATCTGTGAACTTAGGTTGTTAACCATCCAGAAGAAAAGCTGATTAGTACCCTGCAGCATATGCTGTTCAGTTTACCCTGACTATCTGACTAAATTCTTTTTAGTTGTTGATGTTCATTTCTATTTGTATTTCTTCTTTTGACTTCTTATACTAGGGAGACTATATGATATTTAAACATGTGTGCCTGGTTTATTTCACTTATGGGTATATGTTCAAATGGCATCCACTTCAATATAAATGCTTCAAATTTATCATTCTTTGTAGCTGAGTAATACTCTATTATATAGAAATACCACATCTTTTTTCAACCATTCCTCATGTAATGGGCATCTTGATTATTTCTAAGATTTTGATATCACAAATTGTGCTGCTATAAACATAGGTACACATATATCATTATGATACAATGTTTTCAGTTTCTCTGGGAAAATTCCCAGTAGGGGGATAGCCAGCTTGAATGAGATTTCCAGTCCTACTCTTTTGAGTAGTCTCCACACTGACCTCCACAATGGTTGTACCAGTCTACATTCCCACCAGCAGTGAAGTGTTCCCTTTTCCCCACAACCTCTCCAACATTTGTTGTTGGTTGATTTCCTTATGATAGCCTTTCTTTCTGGAGTGAGATTGTATCTCAGTGTTGTTTTTATTTGCATTTCACAGATGGCTAGTGATGTGGAGCATTTTTTCATACATTTATTCACTTCTTTAACTTTGTCCTTTGAGAAGTGTGCATTCATCTCAGATGCCCATTTCTGAACTGGGTCTTTAAATCTGAGGGCCCTAATATATCTTAGTTCTTTATATATTCTAGAAAGCGGACCTTTGTCTGAGTACTTATTAGTCGGGATTTTTTCAAAATTTGTGGGTTGTCTTTTTCACTTTGTTGACAATTTTTTTTGACATGCAGAAGCTCCTGAAAAAGAGTTGATCCCAGTTGTTGATTCTTTCAAGTGTTTCCCGTGGGAATATCTGTTTGTTCATAAACTGTTTACCTACCCCATGTCTTCAAGAGTTCCTCCTTGTGTTGTCTAAAGTGCCTACTTAGGCAAGCTTAGGCAGGTGCAGGGGACCACAGTTTGATCTCCACCACCACATGGGACCCCAGCCCCACCTTAACGTTGGGTTGAGCTAGTCAGAGGGAGGGGGGAAGATGTATGTATAAGGCCTGAGACTTTGGAACTACTAGGAGAAAACAAGAGAAACATGTGAATCCAGAGGTTCAGGCAAAGACTTCTTGGTTGGCTCAAGTAGCATGGGAAATAATAGCATGAGTCAATGAGTATGACAGTATCAAATGTAAATGTTTCTGCACAGCAAAAGAAATAAATAACAGAATGAAGAGACAATCTACACAACAGGAAAAATTCTTTGCCAGTTATTCTTCTGACAGATGATTAATATCTAAACTGTATAAGGAACACAAAAAATCCCCCCAAATTAAATAGCCCTAGCAATAAATGGACAAATGAATTGAAAAGAGTCTTTCAAAAGAAAAAGTCCAAATAGCCAATAAGTATATGAAAAGTGTTCAACATCTTTGGCCATCAGGGAAATGCAAATCAAAACTATATTGAGATTTTTATCAAAACTAGTTAAAATCATCAATAATAAAAGAAAAGAGAAGAGGATACAGGAGAAAGGAACACTAATAACCTGCTGTGGTATTAAATTAGTGTCGTCCTCATAAAAGTCAGTTTGAAATTTCCTCAAAAAGACCAGGAATAAAACTATCAGACTTTCTCAGTTGTAGCACTCCTTGGTATCTAGTCAAAAGAATTGAAGTCAGCATACTTCAGGGATACCTGAATTCCAATAATTGCTGTAGCACAATTTGAAATATTCAAGATATGGAACCACCTGAAGTGGCTATCAAGAGATGACTGGACACAGAAACTGTGCTAATATGCACAATGGAGTATTCAGCCATCAGGAAGAATGAAATTGTCATTTGTAGAAAAATAGGTAGAACTGGAGACTGTTATGTTGAGCTAAATAAGCCGAACTCAGAAATACAACAGTGGTGTATTTCCCCAAATATGTGAAATCTAAGAAAAGATGACATGAGATTAGAAAAGAGACTAATATTAGACAAGGAGCAGGAAATAGGGGGAGCAGGGGGAAGGACAGAAGGAAGGGCAATGGGAGAGATGAAAAAGTTATGAATTACATCATTCAGAGATCATGTTAAAATTTGTATTGAGGTGAAAAGGTATACTCTAGACTCTATGAATTGAAACACAGTCTCTCCTCATGGTACTGCCATTAAATTCAAATAATAAGGGATCCATCCTGACTAACATATTTGGTTTAGAAGGCTTTGCTTTTGTCTTTCTTTTGCTCTGCCTCTTGCAAAGGTGTAGAATTCATGGAGCCAGAGAATGGGGCTCATCTGGATCTAATATCCTCTTTTAAGATCATGATTCTAGACACTGTAATTCTCTGCTGAAGGGAACCTACTTCAGGGGGCTGCAGAGAGCTCTTCCCTAGGTCTGTGTTCCAGGGAATGTATTGAATCTCTGGGAGAAGGGACTAACAGGTACCAAGTTTCAAGACATATGATGGCATTGGATACTGTGCTGGGATGTCTACATATGTGGGTATGTGTAGGACTCTGTAGTCT
This sequence comes from Ctenomys sociabilis, assembly GCA_004027165.1. NCBI lineage: Eukaryota > Metazoa > Chordata > Mammalia > Rodentia > Ctenomyidae > Ctenomys > Ctenomys sociabilis. The sequence continues at coordinate 3,997 of PVKA01028574.1, forward strand.
TGGTACAGGATAGAGCCAGAAGTAAGAAGGGAAGGGAGAGTGTTTCTCGATCATGGCATGGGTTGTTTTCCCAGAGCCACCATGTTGCAAGATGCTGGATAATTTCACTGTTGCTTGGGCTTCTGTGTTGTTCTCAATACATATTTATTAAGTTTGAGAGTAAGAAACACTCCACTTAATAGAAACATGAGAAAAGAAATATGATATGTGGTACCTTCTTTTTAACTCTTGCTCTGAGTTCACTTGAGTGTCCTCCAACCACCAACATGTTATTGTGTAATTGAATTATGGTTTGGGGGAAATATTCCTTGGAATTCATTCTTCACAGAAAGATAAGAAAAGAAGTTACCTATACTACATCAACCCTCTCTGCACACAGAGCTGGACAGTTGTATTACCCAATATGGCCAAAACAAGCTGAGTAGTTCTGTGCTTTTTATTTCATGCCAATTGAGTGGGTTGATGTTTGCTAAGGAAGCTTGGAAAGGTCTTCTTGGGTCTTGGCTACTTGTCCAAATCTCCGTGAGGTTGTGGTTTGGCGTCACTGGTTTTTCAAAACTTTTCTCTTGATAAACCAGTTTGGAGTTTTCCTATTATGTCATTGCAGTTTTTGGTCTGGAACAATCTGGTTGTAACTCTGCCATGCAGATAAACTGTGCTCAAATTGAGATTCTACAGGGCAGAATCTTATCGAGCTGCAAAAGAATATATTCCTTGCTGTTGTAGTTTGAGGTTTTGCAAGGGGAAGAATATAATACAACACATTTTATATAGTTGTTTTATAATGAATCACCCTAAGAATTACATACAAAGAGTGCACACACACCGAAGACCAAAGAATCCAGTTGAGGGCCTGGATCCCAGTGCAATGCTCTGCATGAGTTCCACTGAAGACCTAGGGCCCATAGCAATGCCCCCCACAAATGAGTTCAACTAGAGACCTAGAGCTCATGACATTGTCTCTTTTTTATTTTAAAAGAAATACAAAACAATAATAAAACATTTAGAAATCATACAGAATTTCACTAAACAAAATAATATGAATTTAACAGTTTTTGTTGTATTGCATAGTGTCGTCTTCTACTTAGTTGTTTAGATTACCAGACATGTGCAGTCTTGTTTCATGGATCTGTGCTAAGAAGGCGTAAAGGTCAGTGGTGATAACTAAAAATGTCTTGTCCAGTGAGAAGAAGGATCTGTGCTGTCAGACTGAGGCTCTGAACCAGAACTAGGAAGAAGTGCTCAAGGTAAGCACCAGAACTCCTCCAAAAGTTCCAGAGCCATCCTCAGCAACAATGAGGTCCTGAGCTTCTCCAATGATGAGGAAAGCTGAGTTCCCACCAGGAACTCCAATGTGACAATCTTTTCTAGGACACTGAGCTGTGCACCATCATCCCCTCCAGAGCAGGAAGTGAAGTGAGGACCAGAGCTACCCAAAAATAAACCACATCCATCCTCATTGACACCAAGGTCCCAAGCTCCCTCTAAGATGAGAACAGCTGGCTTCATCAGTTAAACCAACAACACAAGCTCCTCCAAGAGAATCAACAGCAGTTCCAGGAAAGGCAGCAGCTCCAACAGCCTCCTTAACAGCCTCACTCCTCCAGTTCTGCCTCTTATGCTGCTGGCAGCAATCCCCAGTGGGCCTCCCACACCTAGGACCATGCTGGTTCCATTCAGCTGGGTATAACAAGTTAACTATCCGGTTGTCAGTCCACCACCCTTGCCCTTGCATGGCTCAAAAGCAAAGACAACTCAATTGTGAGATGAATGTTCTGAAGAAGATACAGCACGAACTCCAGATCAAGGGAGGCTCCCTGGATGAAACCTTATGGAAAGTCACAGGGTCTTGACATTTTGACAGGCAAAGGTGAAGGGAATAAGTCAGCGATAAAGGTAAATCAAATAGAAGCAGCAGTGGAGTCTAAGCACCGCTACGGGGCTGACCAGGGAATAGTGATTGTTCCAGCATAGGTACTGCAGAAGGCAGGACTAGGTGAATGCCCACGCTTCGCCACCTTGGTCCCCCCACAACTGCTCTGTCTGCTCAGACGTTCTTCCCACCCACCCACAACAGTCTGTTGAGCATCTCATGGGGCTTCTTTCTTTCCTTGATAATACTAAACATGCACAATTAAATAATCAATGATAAAGTTGTATGTTAACACTTGCTTCCCTTTTCTAGAATATATGCTCCAAGAAGACCAACATCGCAATTTTTTGTTGTTTCTCATGGAAATATTCCTATAATCTAGCATGATGTTTTAAATGATCATAGGCACTAAAGAAGAATTGTATAATGGATAAAGGTATGAAATAATGAGTTAGCTCACCTATATGCTAATCAATAACTCATTACTTGATTGAGAAGGATAGAGGAGTATGTGACTGTTAGGATGTGGAGGTGCCTAAATGGAACTCTAAATTTAGATTTCATTTGGAAGGCAATGATGTTTGATTTCATTTCTTTATTCAAACTCAAAAAGAAATACCTATGGAAATGTTTATTTTCGGTTAGGCACTCTGTTAAATATTATACAATGCATATAATGATATTAGAATGCTCAGCCAGGATCTTGCAGAATAGTGGGAAGAAACATTTAAACAGGGGGGAGATAGTTCAGTGGTCTAAGTGCTTGCCTGGAAAGGGCAAGGACCCAGGTTCAATGCCCCGTACTGAATGCCATGCCGGCCCCATGCCATGCCGGCCACTGAAACCGGGCATAGTGGTACATACCTATAATCTCGGGATTGGGAGGCTGAGACAGAAGAATCACTATGAGTCTGAGCTGAATAACAAGACCCTGTACCAAATAAATAAATAAATAAATAAAAGATTAAAAAGACAGCTAAACAAAACATGCAGAAGACCTTTATTAGAGATATGTTCTGAGTGTGTAAGAACACAGGTAATAAATAAATTTATTATGCTTTTGAGGGCACTGGGACAATAAATGTCAGCAGATGACCTTAGTATATGCCCCAGTCAGTAGCTACTGCTTTCCTGGGGTAGTCCTTGAGTAATCCTGAAGAGGATACTTAGAGAGCTCCAGCTTGGTGGCTCCGCCACCAGCCACCACTGAGTCACTCTTGATGGCCCTCCTGATGGCATCATGCAGAGACCGCTGTGTCTCCTCCATGACCTGCTCAGCTCCACTGCAGAGGATGAAGGTGCAAGCCCCGGGGCAGCCAGTGAAGAAATCGTACCTTTCACCTCCAATCTGGGCCTCTTCGAGCAGCTGGCAGTGGCCCAGCACATTTGCTGACAAAGCATTCACACTGGTCTAGATTGAGCCTTCATAGGCCATCATTGTCCCCTTCAGGTCCTCTTCAAGCACACGGCCAGCTCAGAGCATGCCCATAACAGCAAAGTAGTGGGTGGTCACATCCCCAATAGGGAGTTTGGACAAATTAACTTTTGACTCCAGAATTATAGGTCTTCTCTAACTTGTCATATAGAATGTCCCACTCGGCATCAGCAATTGCCTGATAATCCTCTACTGTGTGGACTCTGATCTCAGCATTGTCTTTCTCAGCCTTCAGCTTGACTTCAACATTTAATAAGGTGATTGTGGGGTCATTGTACTTTTCAGGTTGCATTTCAAAACCAATGAAAGAAAGTCTTCCTGAGAATATTTTTTTTTTTTTTGGTGGAACCAGGGATTGAACTATGGCCCTTGCTCTTTAGAAGGAAGCACTTATTCTACTGCACCATCTCCCTGGAAAGAAAGTCTTCTTGAATGCAACACCAGCCACCAGCAGAGACTCATCTAGGGCTCCACTCTGTACCTTCTTGATTGCAATCATCTTAAGTTGCAGCAAATCATAGAGCATTGTCACAGCATCAACAACCATCTTAGCACAGAAAGCTTTCTGCCAGGAGATAAACTTGGAGTTCAGAGCCTTTGGGCACGCTTCTCCAGCAGCTTCCTCTGCTCTACTTGCTTCTTCATGGTCACAGTGATCTCCTTGATCTTGTTAACTGTCAGCTGTGTGCCAGCTGGGCGGAAAGTTTGGGTGATGATCTGGGGTGCAAACCTTCCTCCTTGTAGGGTTTCACCTGCTTCAGAAACTCTGAAACATCTTGAGATTTGGCAATGTCAACTAAAGTCTGTGCTGCAGGATGGACAACATCAAGAAGCTTTCAAATTGTAGCCCCATCATTAGAAATTGTTGCTTTGCCTTGGCCATCTACAACAAGCTCATCCATGCCATGGGAACCTAGAGTAGTTCTTACAGCCTCGGCAATCACCTGGCAGGCACTGCTGTTACTCACAAGCTGAGGGATGCTTTGGGAGCTGTCAGTCCCCTCTTTCAACAGTATAACAAGAGCAGATGTCATTTTGGCAACTTGTTCAGTAGCCCACTACTCTGTTCTTCCTCCATATTTCAAAATGCACCATTTAGATTTTAGAAGTCCAATGAATCACTAGCAGAATGAGTATAAAGAAAACCAAGCCAAAACCATTATAGTAGTGTACAAAACACCTAGGAAGAAAAACAAAGAAAACCTCAATCCATAAAGACAGATGTCTATGAAATATTAGATTAGATTAGATTAGATTAGATTAGAACTTCTGAAAGTTAGGAAGAAAAAACATGAGTAATATGTGTTGTATATTATTGATGGTGGCATTGGGGATCAAAGCCAAAGCCACAAACGTAGTAGGCAAGAAAAACATCCCTCATAATCTGCAGGTAATTGATCCTCTGAACAGTTGACCAGGATTGAACTTTTGTAAAGCAATAATGGAAGATAAGTATTCTACCAGTGAGCCATATTCCCAGCCACACCCTGACTACTTTAAAATACTAATAGAAAGCAATAGAAAATAGTCATTGTCCTGCTACTCAATAGAACCAAATTCAAGAACATGTTTTAGAGATGCCACTTTCAGAATTTTAAGAGGAGATTTTAAGAATATCTGTCCAGTGAAACTGGAGAAAATGATATTTACAAAAACCTCATTATTTAACATCTCTGGAAATTGTCTTGGTCAGATAGCAGGTAAGGAAACTTTTCTCAATAAGATTTGCTGAACCTCAGTAGGAACAGTGTGATTCTGAGACACTTGATCTGTGACTTCCTTCCTATCCTGAGCTGAAGTGATGGTAGTGGTAATATTCTAAAGATGGAGGTGGCAGAGGATTTAACTAAGAATCCAAGCTTCTCTCTGTCTTGCATCCTTGAATCTCTCTGCTAGGGACCACTGGAGGTGTGTAGGATACACTTTCCACACTCCACTAAAAATGTCCATGTTGTATTCCCTAGAGCTTACAAATGTGTTAGCTACCCTTTGTGGTAAAAAGCACTTTGTAGATGAGATTAAGTGAAGGAGATCTGGATATGGAGAGACTACCCTGGATTATCTTTGTAAATCAAACGCAAACACTATATTTCAAAATTGACAAATTCAAGATATTGAAAATATGATGTATTTACTGGATGGAATTATACAGCGAAAAATAAACCACTAGGAAGATAAAGTATAGGTATACTATATAGATATCTTGCAGAGAATCAGGATCCCAAGTGTTGAATGTATAGAGAACTTCTACAAATCAAGAAGATAAGCCACACAAAAGAAGCAAGAAAAGCTATGAGTAAGCATTTCACTACAGAGGCTGCACAAATAGCTTATCATTTGTGGAAAGGTGCTCAGCCCTATCAGCTACCAGGAATGCAAATGAAAACCACAACAAAATACTATTGCACAGTGCTAGGTTGGAAAAACATTTAAAATTTCACAATGATAAGTACAGTATTGGCTAGGGAATATAGCAGTATAGACTAACCTAGGCACAAGTCATGGTGCAAAGTAACCCCTCTTCACCTAGTAAAGTTGGAGCTTTCTCACCGTAAGAGACAGAAATTCTATTTGTTTTGTTGAAATTGTTGCTTTGTTAGGATATCTCTGCAATACGGAAGAATCACAGGCATCTTGGGAGTTGGTACATACATATGTACCATATTTTTCTTCCCTTTCTCCCCCATCTTTTCACCTGCCTCATCCCCCTTCCCCTTCCCCTTTCTAGAAAGCCTACCTCCCATGTTTCCTAGCTTCTATATTTTATTTTCCTCTTTAAATTATGTGTATTTTAAGTTTCTGAGATAAAATAAACTAGGTAGTATTTAATCCTTGTTGCTTAATTTATCTCACTTATTACTATGGTGTCTAGAAAGTTTATCTAGAAATCCTTCTTTAAAGTATATCACACAAATGAACTTGTGCCCCTGAGCTTCAAGAAAACATAAATAAATGTACTTAAGGTAACAGTGGTTTCTAAGAGTTAAAAACATATAAATCGGAGACAGTAAAACTGCTTGAAAAGGCAAAAAGATGTGACTTGATAGTTTTTGTATATTGATGGAGATTTCTCTTTTAAATGTTATATACTGGCAGGTCTGAATTGGATCCTGGCTTGCCCATTTTTCTAGTCACGTGACCTTGGGTGTGTTTAAACTTGCTAAGATTTGATCACTGTCTCCATAGGCTGAGAATACAAACCCTATTTATGAGAATTAGGTATATTACAATAATGCTTATTATATAGTAATGCCTTATAGATACTATTATTTCTGTCACATTGAACAGATTCCCCAACAACCCATGACACAAAGGAGACAGAAAAAAAAGGAGTCAGGTACTTACTTGACATGTTCAATGTTTCAGTTTGTTTTCAAGGGAAGGAAATACAGTCTTCATGGCTTGGGGAATTCAAATGAGAAGAGACTATTCCCTTCAGGTAAAATGTGGAGCACAAGCTATGAGTGTGGTGAAAACACGCAGGTCCCAGAGATTCAGGAGCAGCCTGTGACTCCTGTCTCTAGTCTATTTTGGATCTGTAGCGTTGGGCAGATCATTCAAACTCTGGGCTCAGTTTACATAAAATTGAAATAACAATGCCTGAATGGTGGGAGGATTAACAGAGAAATATGTGCCAAAGCTCTAATATGCAAAGGGTTATACAAAAGTCTTACTATCACTAGTAATAATATATTTCTAGTTTTTACCCTCCTCTTTGAAGAATTCTCCTGCCTACACCCAACATATTACCGCTGGATCTTAGATTCCTACTTCCCAGAGCTCTCCCTCCTATTCATTAAAATCTACCAATCCCAAGTCCCTATTCTTAGAATCTTACAAGCAACCTGATTAAAACCACTTGTACTTGTCTATCACTGGATGATAATGGGTTCCTCAGTTTACCCTCATCTTGAATTGTTGTTGGCTATATTGTCTGCATTTTAAGGATGAATCTTCTGGTGAAAAAATTCTTCTAATGAAAATACTGAAAAATACAGTTTAAGGTGTTATGGGAGGTTGTTGTGTTGTAATTCCTAGAGCAAATTGATTGTTGATGCTAGCCACCAGCTTGGGGGGAGGGGAATCACACAGTCCTACTTCATAAAAACATGCTGTTATTGTCCCATAGATTGGCTTCTCTGGATACCGAAAGATCCAGCTTCCCAGAACAAGCAGAAAGTAAGTTTTAAGGAAGGTTTTGTGTCCTTTCCACCTCCCCATCTGTTTTCACAGCTCTTTTGATTTACCCTACCTACAGCAAAAGAGTGCTGTGTTTTTCACCAGCAACTTTAGTAATGATAATTAACCAGGCCTTCTAATGACTTAATAACCATGCCTTGCATTTCAACTGGCCTGATATTTTCAGGCTTCTTTACAGTCATTAATTTTGCATTCAGCTGCCTGGAGCTGTAGGTCACCTTTATCACCTTCAGGGTGTGGCTCAGTTACCGAAACAGGTCTGGGTTCTATGTAGGGTCACGCAGCAATGTCTGCAGCTCTGTCACCCACCAGCCAGCAGGAATCAAGGTTAGATTCAGGTCTTCCCTCAACGCCTTCCTCCCCAGCATACGATGTTCTCATGCCACTTGCTTCCCTTGCCTCATCTGGGTTAGACCTACCCTTTCAACTCTGATGTCCTGGTGCCATGTTCAGTAAGAAGTAGCCAATATGGCCATTTACATTAATGCATGCCGATTAATGTGTCTTGCTTTAAGTTTCCTAAAGATTTGTGTATTTAAATAAAGTGTCTTCTGAAGCTCTAAAACTTTAATCCATAGGGACGAAGCTCTGAGTGTAGAATTCTAGGTGTTCTCACCACTACACAAAGCTACACAAAGCTATTTTAGCAATGGGGATCCTGGGGGAGGAGCCCCCTCCCCGAAGGCCATGTAAGCTCTAGTGTCTTGCTAGCTCTGCCCTTGCCCCCAACCCAACCCTTGTTTTGTTGAAGCTTGGTTCAAAGTTCACTTTCTAGGACTACAGGCAAACGGATCTAGGATGTCCGTGTAACACATTCATTAAGTCAGCGGTTGGTTGTCTCTTAATTAATTCTACCAGAGCCCACATTCCTTCAGACATCCAAACTGTGCACTAAGCCAACCTTTGCCCTGGTGTGATCTGGGCCAACCCAGTGTGTGGTGCCAGGTTTGGGGCTACTCAAGCACATGACTCACAGTGGCTCAACAAGCTCATGTGTGTGTTCCCATGTGCGTGCGTGCATGCGTGTGTGTGTGTGTGAAGCACAGCAGCAAATGTGACCACACAAGAGATCCAGGCTGCCTAACCACTCTAGCTTGGAGGTCAGTGGGAACCACGGCATTAAGTCTAATAAAGTGCTGGGGACTGATGGTAATGCTGGTACTTGAAGTTCTCAATTATTTGTCCCAAGGAGGGTCTCACAAGGCAGAGGGGTGCAGCGGCCAAGGGATTTAAGAGTAACTTGGGTAACTTATTTGTTTTTCTTGTTGCTGTTGTTGTTGTTAAAAAGAAATTTATAAGAATTTGAAATCAAGACAGTTATACTGGAGTGCTTAGAACTTCTGAAAGCCACCTTGCAACTTCTCACTCAAAGGAGACTTTTGCAGCTATTAATCCAGATGCAAATTTAGCTGATGCACTGATTCAGGACCAAGCATTCTTATCTTGCACTGTCATTAACAAGTTGCAGGACCTAGTGAAGATTTTCAAGGTAAAATCCAGCATGGAAAATTAGCTTTCTATCCTCTGTGTTCATATTTTCAAATTCTAAAACCTTCCCCTTACAAATTATATAGGTTAGGCAATTGACAATTCTCTGAGCTTCAATCTTTTTCATCTGTAATAGTTTGGCAGCATTTCAGTGGTGATTAAGTAAGGTGATAATTATGATTATTGTTTATGATAACAGTAATTGTCAACATGTGCTGAGTACTAACTGTATGCCAGCATACATTTATATTACCAGTTTACAAACAATTTGTGAGCTACAGAGCAGGAAGCTGAGGTGAAGGGAGGTGACCCAATAAGCGCTTGATAAATATTCATTTTCTCAAAGCAAGATATACAAAGTAATTACCTTTTGATTAAACTTGAAAATACTTGGAGATGAAATGGAAAGGATGTACTAAGTGATAATGATGGTTTTCTCTGCAAGGTGTATCTGCATATGATCTTTTTTTTCTCTATGTAGTAACCTGTACTTTCTAAAAAGGACTATTTATTACTTTGGTGGTATGCAAAATATTATAGTGGGTTTAAGGGTGTGGGTAGTGAATGGGAAAGCATTTCTCTTAACTGGCTTCTGTCTCACCTTAGGGATTAGGGCTTGAAGCCCTATTCGTCTAACCTGGCTGGGCTCCCTTAGTTGTATAGTTGTGTTAGAGGAGAGGAATCAAGAGAAAATATCCATCTAATTATTCCAGCAGGCTTAAAGGATCAGAGGTGGGTGAGCCCATAGTGGTATCTGCATAGTTGTGTCACTGGATGCTACAGTTTGTGTCTATTTTATTTCCCCAAAGCCTCAGCCTCATGCAATCACTGGGGCAGCTTCCAGTGTCTGTGATTAATTCATAATCCAATGCAGGGATTACAGCTATGAGTGCAAGCCCTGCCCTGGGGTGAGTAATCTGCATCGTAATGTAAAGAGGGGAGAGAGGCTTGCTGGCTTCCACAGCTGCTGCTCCTCCCTTTACACTTTGCTGCTTTCCACTGCCACGAGCTGCTGCCCTCTTCCTTGGGCTGCTCTTCCTTGGAGCCAGACAAGTGTGGACTGAAACCTCCACTAACTGTGAGCTAAAGAAACCTTTCCTTTCTGAATTTAGGGTGTCGGGTATTTTTTTCCCAGCAACAAGAGTAATTGAGACACTGATGATCCGGCAGCTGCTCAGCCCAAGAAGATAGAATCCACAGACCAAGGAGATCAAGGATGTAGCCCTAGTCTGAGGTGGAAGGCCTGAAAGCTCCTTGTAGAATCTCCAGTCTGTGCTAGAAGGCCAAAGATGCTGGAGGCTGACAGCCAAAAGTGATGGTGGAGACTGGAGCTCTTTAGAGATGAAGACATTTCCTCCCTTCCCTTCTTTTCTTGTGCAGGCTACACACCTAGGGGTGGGTCTTCTCCTCTCAGCATGCTCTCCTATGTGTCAATCACCCACAGATGCATCCAGAATAGCACCACTAGTCTTCTACCATCTCTTGATCCACTCAAGTTGATATACCATGACTAATGGTCTCAATAGTCCTGCAGAAAAAAACCTCAGAAGTGGACATTAACTGGTTAATTCTGACACGTATTTTCTCCATTTCATTTCCTTTTCAGTGCATACTTTTAAAAGTATATCAAAATCAATAAAGCAGCAAAGCATACTAGCTTTACTTATTGAGATATATATATACATAGATGTGACCTTCTCTTACTTCTCCTAAGAGGAGTTCTGACTGTATATATGACTGCAATTAAATTTTGTTTAACAGCAATGCCTATATTTAGGGCTAAGAATCTGTACACTGGGAAGAAAGCAAGCTCACTGTCTTTGGTCCTGAGAAGCAATGAGATGGGGTTAGAGAGAGTTCCAAGCCCCCTCTAAGGACACAGGGATGTAATTTTGAGGATTGCTCATTGTAATAGTCCCTGTCTCTACATACAAGCACATTTCCAAGGCATGTTCAGAATACACAGAGAGGATTCTGTAGGCTAAATCCAGGTCTCCCCTCAAGAGACACGAAAAGCATTGTTGTGTGAAATTCAGGAACCCATGGAGTTGGCACCAGAGGAGGAGAGTGGACAGTGCAGAATTTTCCCCAAGCCACCTTTCTGTTCCCTTCAGATTCTGTCTCTGCATTGTGGATGATCCAACCACAGACCATGAAGAGATTGGCTGGTGATAACGGTGCTCTCCATTAAATGTTAAGCATATAAACTTTTGCCTCAGCTAACCTTTTCAACAGCCATAGGAGACAAATACAACTGTGGGGAGCTCCACTAGACAGTTAAGGCAGCTAAGACTCATGGAGCTTAAATGATTTTGTCCATGCACCCAGATAAGCAGCAGAGCCAAAACTTCAATCCGGGTGTGTCTGGCCACATAGCAGGCCAGCATGCTTCCATCCGCTCGGTTCCACAGCCCCAGTTCCTACTTCCAGGCACATCAGATAGGGACTTGCTATCTTTATGCACCACCTTTAGATCCCATGCCCCCTTCTGAACATGTTTGGGTTTATCCATTGTCCATCAGGTGCAGCTGAAGTCCTTCCAGGTGTTCCCATTTGGAACCAAGTTTTCCCTCCAAGCTTCAGTCATAATGAGTTGTGAACAAACAAACAAATAAAATTTACATATTGTATTAAGTTTGTGTGTGCATAATTTTAAAAGTAAGTAGAATAAAGTCCCCTCTTCCCAATGATGTCCTTAATCCATGGAACCTGTGACTGCACTTCCTTACATTATAAAAGATACTTGGCAGTACAGTTAACATTAGAGACCTAAAGCTAAGGAGCCAATTCTTGGTTATCCGGTTGGTCCCATGCTATCACGCAGTCTTGAGAAGTGGAAAAGGAAGACAAAGTGGCTGAGAGAAACATGACTTGAGAAGAATTTGACTGGTTACTGATGGCTTTGAAGGCAGACAAGGCCAGGAGCAAAGATATACAGTGGCCTCTAGAGACCAGGAATCTTCTCAGCTGGCAACCAGTGGAAAAATGGGCTCCCAGTGCTGCAGCACACGGGGTGGGGTTCCAGTCCTTCCCAGAGAGAAGACTGTGTGCCAACACCCTGAGTGTTGTGTCAGGGTCTGACCCACAGGCTGTAAAAATAATAAACTTAAGTTTTTAAGCCACTACATTTGTGGCAATTCATTATAATAGCAATAGAGTGTCAATACACTTTCGTAGGGTGCTTGTTCTCTTATAGTATTGGTGCCATTCTGATTGCTTCAAATAATCTATCGATCATCTATCTATCATCTATCTATCATCTATCTATCTATCTATCTATCATCTATCTATCTATCTATCTATCTATCATCTATCTATCTATCTATCTATCTATCTATCTATCTATCTATCTATCTAATTTATCCATATGTATCTGTAGAAAGAGAGCCTGGCAAAAAAATGTATACATACTTCAGAAAAAGAAACACTTGTATTAATATGAAGTTTAATGAGACATTATGATGTAATGAAGTTGCCTTTGGCTTCTACAATGTCAAGAGGTGCTCAGAGAGGCTGCCATGAGCTGCTAGGCATTTGCTCACATGGAGAACTGCTGCTCGGGCAACCTTGGTCGAAGTGCCCAATGAGATGGCTGCACATGTATTTTCAATTTTTTTCTCTAAGGGCAAGAAGAATAGTGAGACTTTTTGTGGTATACAATATCCTCTAGGGTCCTGTATAAATAAAAGCATTAAAATATTTATGCAAGTTTTTCTTTTTTTGAAATGTGTATATGACCTCTATATTTCTATGTGTCTCCGTCTGCGCATATCTGTCTCGTATACATCACTCGCTTCTCACTGAGTGTGTCCTAGTTCTTTGCATATTTCTTGCCGCAGGGTGCTCTTTCACCTTCCTGTAAGTCATCTACAGTGTTACCTCAATAACCACTGCATTCACAGCAGCATCTCAGGTAGCAAGGTATAAAATCAAGTCAGCAGGGTGCTTCTGGCTCCGTGGGCTCACACACAGGAAGACAGTATGACTGCCTACTGAAGTTCAGTGTGGACATGTGACCTGCTTTAGCTGAGTTACAAATAAATGCTGACTGTTGTCTGTCTGTCTGTCTGTCGTCTCTCTCTCTCTCTATCTCTGTCTGTCTTTCTCTCTCCTTTTCTTTGTAGCACTGGGGATTAAATGTCTGTCCCTCACACTGACTTACACCTGCAGTCCCTTTTCTACTTTTCATTTTGAGGCAGCATCTTGTTGAGTGTCTAAATTGCCCAGGCTGGAGGTGAGTTTGTGATCCTCATGCCTCAGAGAGCATTGGGATAACAGGCAGTGCCTCCACACCTTGCTCATCTCTCTTCTTCTTCAGTATTCCCCCAGGGGTGTTGGAAATGGTGGCGGTATTGCAGCTAGCACCTGGTTGTAATGAAGGAGGGCAGAACCTGCCGGCTGATCTATAATGGCCATGTTGAGACAACGAGAACTGCTATTTTTGTGTGACTCTCCCAGATTTTGAGGTGTTCACCCCTGCATATGTGAGCCCATCTAGACTGAAAAAGTTCTTTCTGTTTTTCAGGTTCTCACAATATTTGGTGAAGAAAATAAGGCATATTCACAGCTACACAAACAGGGCATCCAGTTCCCTGCTGGGCGCCCACTGAGAGCTAAGACGGAGGGACTCCCAGGCCCGAGCAGCTGAAGACGCTGAAGACGCGCAGCCCACAAGGCAGCGGATGCTTATGCTAGAATGCGGGCTACACACTGAGGGCTGCAGGATTTTCAGGACAGCCTCAACCTCATGAACAAGATAAGGCACGAATCCTGGAGAGTAAGCAGGCCTGACTCAAGCACCGCCTCAGCTCCTTCCTGTGAGATACTGAGAGATTGGAAGAGCTCCATCTCTCCCTTTGCAAAAAAAAAAAAAAAAAAAAAAAAAAAAAAAAAAAAAAAAAAAAAAAAAAAAAAAAAAAAAAAAAAAAAAAAAAAAAAAAAAAGATGATGTTTAGCGGACAGAGTGGTGCAGATTGGGAAGCCCCGTGGGCAGAAAGCGCAGTGTACGCAGCACCGACCGTCGGTCAACGGAACGCAGTGACGTCAGGTCTCATTCAGAGAACAGGACCTCTGCTTGCAAAACTCAGGCATGGTCTCAGCCAGGCAGAAAGCTCAATGGAAAGCAGATGAATTGTGGTTCAGAGCTGCGGGACGCTTGCCTTAACAAAATGCTTCCTCCACCAGGCCCGCGTCTTTAATTGGGCTTCTCAGGAGGGATGACCTCTTTGTGACTTCTAGGTTTGATGCTTCTTCGATGCTTCTAGCAAGCACAGAGCAAGCCTTGACTCACCGACCGTATGTGGGTGGCTGGGACCCTTGTGGCTGCAGCCAAGATATAATCTCCCAGCCACCTGCAGCCAGGCCTGCTCGAGCCTGTGCGGTGGAGAGCCCAAAACCACATTCTGATGGAGTGGAGGACTCACAGGGAATGGGACAAAACCACAAGCTCTGGAGAAGACTCCTTTAAAGTCCCCCTCCACCCACCATGCTTGCTGAAACCCATCCTTTCTTCTTTATCCTAGATATCTCAAAATATCTCTTATTGTTTTATTTTGTTCCTGATTACAAAAAGCAAATTAGAACTACCAGGGGAAATACAGACAGGTAAGTTTAATAAATAAATAAACCATTATTCTACTGACCCAGCGATAACCTTTCTCAGTGCGTGGATATATTCTTTTTCCATCAGATCTTTTTTCTAAGTATATGTACATTTGTGTCTTCAGCTATACAAAAATAATGCACAGCTCTTGTATAGAACATCTTTCATAGTATTCTACTGAGTGATAGCGTCACTCCGATTTTCAATCAGGAAAATATTTAGGCAATTGACACTTTTTAATTGAATAGCAGTCCTTCAGCAAACACCTTCAAGACTGAATCTTTCCTCAGGTCATTCATTATTTCATAATTTTTAGCAGTAAAACCTCCCATCTTTTGTTAGTTCCTTGGGCTAAATTCCAGTAGCTATATTGCAGGATCTGAAAGGAAAGGAAGTATTCAGACAGTCATCCTGACTTTCAGTCCAGTTCTTTTCTTGGAATTTCACTTATTGGTAGTGAAAATCTTCTCCGGGAGCCAAAGCAGAAGTGAGTGCTAGGACCTAGTGTCACTGAGTCCCTTGCACAGTAGTGTCCCAATCAGTCACAGTAACCGATATGGCTTTGCTGGCTTCAAAAGCAACAACAACGACAGCAGCTATGGTGATTGTTGCTGCTGTTACCTTCTGTGCTGTTTTCCTGTGCAGAGAATCCCTTCAGCTGGGCTCTCAAGCCATGGGAGTGCCATTGGCAAGGTGCTCTGCTGATTCCTCATGGAGCAGAGCACAGAGGTTCTGGAAGACTTTTTGTCTGAGTGGGTGAGGCCAATCTATGCTTGACCCCTCTGAGCCCCTCGACTCTAGACAATAGGTCTTCTATGCTGTTTGCTCAGTGACACCTGCAAGAGTATGGCACTCATTGTTATGCTCTGTCCTTGGCAGCTTGTCTATTGAGCTTGGCTTCTGCTGACTAAAGGAAGGGAAGCTGACCTAGTTGAGCCGAGCAGCTTGAAAGAAAAGCCCTGGTGTTGACATATGGCCTGAGGGCTCCATGTGAACCTGTCAAAATAAATACATGCACATTAATCATCCCAAATCAAAACAAGTCCCAGCATTGAGCACAGTGCATGGCACTCTGCACGGGCACTTGGCAAGTGTCTGCTAAGTGAAAATACGGATGGTGGATGAAGGAGGGCGCTACATGATCCTTGCCTTTTTTACCCCGAACCTTACACGCTCTGTGCCCAGAATCAGGTCTTCATGTTGGTAGGAATCCTTCACAAGAGAGATGGAGGGCTCTGCAAGGGTCATCCATGAGGTTAACCACACATCTGTGTTTCAAAGCTTGTAAAGTCAAAAACAAAAATACATGGATCTAACAAGTGCCTGGAAGTTTGTAACAAGAACAACATTGACTTTTCAATCCCAAATCAAGTGTGAGCTTGCAATGAAAATATTTTCAGACAGGCATGGACTCAGAAAAGCTCACTTCCTATGCAGGTCTTCTTGGGAAAAATTACTAGTTGGTGCACTTCACTGAGAAAGATGGCTAGGGGAGCAACTGAAGCCCTGCAACCCAAGATCCAGAGATCCAGCCGAAAGGGGCTCAGGGGATCTCCAGGGTGATAACAAGGTTAAGGTCAGAATAACTGTAGGGCAGCAGGCTTCCAGAGCAACCAGGCTACATTACAGGAAGAAGGCCAAGCTGGTATCTATAGGGAAAAAAATGTACAACGAAGGAAATGTAGATGGCACCTAATTTGGTTCAGCTGAGGACACTATTTCCATGTGTATTATCACGTAAGTGGCGCAAATGAATAGGGAAAGCCGAGCTGTTTCCATGTGAGTGAATAGGGGAGGAAAAGAGTGTGCTTTGAAGGATAGAGAAAGAGCCAAAGAAAGGCAATCTGCGTAGCTAACTCCTTATCCTCCTCTATAGAAGGTCAAGTAAAGCATCTGAGAAAACAAAACAAAACAAAACAAAACAAAATTAGATGTGATGGTACAATCACATCATTGAAAGGTGGAGAGGTTGTTTCCAAAGACATAGTTGAAAAGTTGCATTAGGAGATAGCACATTAAAGGCAGCAAAGAGCAGAGCAAAGGGTTCTGTATTTCATGATGACTTTTCTGTATCGTTGATTTCTGCTGGTCTATGGAAAGGAACAGTGAATGCATAAATTTTCTTTTATTTCTTCTTTTTCTTTTCTTTTATTTTTTTACCAAGTTTGCATACTTATATCTGGTAACCTGAACAACTAACTTGAAGATAACAATGTGCAATATAATAGCCATTGTTGAATTCCTATCATTTTATTTTGTGAAATTTTGTATCATATCTAATATATTGTTTACTATTTTTATGCTCTCTAAAAATAAAGTAAAACTATTCACATGCATTTTTAATTAAATTAATTAAGGATTTTCAATGAAAGTTCTAGTGCGGGAGTGATACCAACTTCTTGAGTTTTGATAACTAATTCAATGTTTATTTGCTTTAAAAAAAATAACATCCCCTACATTTACTGCTGGGGCAGTCACAAGGAGAAAAAGGGGAGACTCAAAAAGGGGGATCCTGAATACTTCGGTTTTGTGTTGAGGTTTCTGGTGAAATTTCATTAGAATAAAAGGGTCAACAGCATAAAAGTTGGAAAGTACAGGCTAGAACATACTTTCCAGGAGCCTGGGAGGTCAGTACATTAGCCTGTGGCTTCCCACAGGGTACAAGGTGTCATCCATACAGGAGAAGGGGTCCCCTCTCTTCACTAAGGCCTCTAGCTTTTTCCTCTAGGAGGGACAAGGGATTCATGACACTATGTCTGTGTCTTTTCCTTTGTTCCTTTCTGAGACTGAAGATCTGCGCCTGTGACTTTCATAATGTGGGAGTGTGGTATGAAGCTAGGGAAGAGACGGAGCTAACAGACAAATCTGTGACCCTGAGCCCACAGTCTTAGCCTCGGTGACCCCCCTGCTCTGCCCAACTGGATCAGCCACTGGGGACACAGGTCTTGGATCATGCCCGCTCTACAGCACATCTCTTAGCACTCATGGTGAGCAACCAGCAAGCCCTTGTGTGTGGCCGGCTGCCACTCTTAGCGTGTCACGTGGATTAGCTCCTTTAATCATCGCAGTGCTAAAGGTAGCTGCTGTTCCTCACCATAGTTTACAGATGAGGAAGCCGAGGTGCAGAGATGCAGGTCCAGAGTCCACGGCAAGCAAGAGGCAGGGCCAGGATCCGGCCAGAGCTCACAGCGACCCTCAGCAGCTTTCCCTTCCTGCCCTGCTGCCTACACTGTCTACCCCTTTTCCTTCAGCAAGCCCGAAGTCTTCTCATGGGGATTCTCATCCAGCTTTTCTGTGCCTTTTTCATTATTTACCTGTTTGCTTTGTTTTCAATTAAGTTCGAGCTTCAGCAAACATCAGACTCACTGAAAACCTAAGCTGAGATCAAGAAATCTTTCCCAGAGAAGATATCTGGCACCAGCAAGCCAACCATTTGAAATCAGCAACAGTGATCAGATACCCATGCGGTAATGTTTAAAGTCTCACAAATGCAACAGCTGATGCCTGGTGAAACTGCTCGCTCGGTGACCCCTGCGTGGATCTGGGTGGAGAGGTGGGCGCTGGGGGCTGCTGGGAGCACTTGTGGAGTCTGTGGCCCCTTGTGCACAGCAAAGACTGAGGACTGACCAGTCGTGGGTACCCTGGAGCAGATCCCCCCAGCCTCTTCGAGAAACCATCTGAACATGTTAACCGAAAGTAACCACATTCTTCCCAAGTGCATTTCTTTCCATTTTAAAGGAAAAGAGCAAGTGGCAAAAGCTCATATTCCTGGCTGAATATATGTATTTATTTTATTTTGCTTATTTGTTTATTGGACGCCTCCTTCCTTTGACATGGAAGCAGGACCTGTGTCTTGTGCAGATCTCCTTACCATGAGGGCCTAGTGCTGTGCTGATACATGAGACACACAGGAAGTATTCTTCCGTGAATGAATGAATGAGTGAATGAATGAATGGAGTGAATGAATGATATGCACAGATGAGGCAGGTAGGAGGCAGGTTTGAGCCTGTGGTGTGGGAGGGAGAACACGTGCCTTCTCATGGCGGACTTGTCTTTCTCACTGACTTTTGCCAAGCTGTCTCCTTTGTTGCCCTCCTCCCTTCCAGCACTGCAGACCCTCTTTCCAGGCTCAGAGACAGTGGGAAGCTTTCCTATCCTTTGGGGGGGGGGTTGAGGCCAGGATTATGTCAAGGCAGAGGGAAGACTGAGCTCCCTTGAACCTACTATTGGGGATCCCTCCTGAGGGCTGTCCTTCAGGGGCTGCGCATGTGCACCTGGCTCTCTCATCACCTTTCTCTTGCTGACCTCCTTGCAGCTTCCTGGCTTAGAATGAGCAGAGCCAGGTGCATCTTGAGTGAGGGGCACGAACTGGCTTGACTCCGTCCATGTCTCATCCTGTCCTCTAATCCTGTTCTCCCTAGGAAAATAGAATGAGCATGGCCAGCTTTACAGAGACCAAGACTTATGGAGGGGAGTGAAGCTCAGCCTCGGGGGCCTTTCAGCTCGATCCTTTTCCATCTCTCTCCTCCAGCTCCACCCCAGTGTGGGGCAGCCCTGGCCTAATGGGTCACCAGACTGGGCGAACCTGCACAGTTGGAGGCCAAAGGAAGCACTTGATGACAAGAGGGTAGGGAGGTGCACAAGCAGAGGAGGAGTGGGGGGTTTTGGAGTGGGAGGTAGGGAGAGGGGGAGGGCAGGGAGAGGCACTGGGGTGACTTATTTTCAAACAGAGTTGGATTTTGTATTTCAGCTGCGATGTATTTATCATAGTGAAATCTTACGGGGTTGATGGGAGTGAGACCCTGTATGCATTGTTATGCTATTTGGTTTTGATAAAAAGTGGCATTGTACAAGATGTTCCCTGGCCACGTAAAACCTCGCTCCAGAGCTAATGGTGGCACAGGGCCATACCACAAGTTGTGCAATGCTGTGGCAGGGAAAACAGAGTTGCTTCTCAAGGATTAGGGCTGGTATTTTAATTTGAACTTTAAGAAAGAGATTGGAGGAGCAAAGAAAGAAAAAGAGAGAGGGGAGCAAAGAGAGAAAAAATAGAAAAGAAAGAAGAAGGGTGGGTAGGAAGAAAATACTTGAGGAAGAGTAAAAGAACACAGGTTAAAAAAAAGACAGTCATGCCATTTAATGGGGGAAATTCTGCAGAATAGGAACCAGCTGTTGGCCCTGACAAGAGGTATTTCTTTGCTTTTTTGCTACTATTTTTCCTTTCTACCTTTAATCCAAAGCTTTGCTGCATCCACAAGCACTCTTTTTTCTCTCCTTCTTCTTAAGATTAGGAGCTGGAAATTCTGAGCTGCTTCTTTCCTATCCCTACTATCCGGCTGCCCCTAGTGCCTGTTCCCACCCTCATCACCCACCTGTTCATCTTCCACAACTTCTGCCCAGAGTTGTCACAATGATTTAGAAAGGTTCTTTCATCAGAGGCAAGGCATAGAACTTTTCTCTCCCCAACTAAATCTAAGCCTGGAGCATGCTCTCTCTGTCTCTGTCTCTGTCGCTGTCACTGTCTCTGTCTCTGTCTCTCTGTCTCTGTCTCTCTGTCTCTGTCTCTCTCTGTCTCTCTGTCTCTCTGTCTGTCTGTCTGTCTGTCTGTCTGTCTCTCTCTCTCAGTACAGGTGTGACTGTGTGGCCTCCAAGTGACATGAGAAGATGGAAGGTCACTCTCTTTTCATTGATTTCCTTCCTTTTTGGATCCTTGGAAATAAAACACTAACAGCTGCCCAAGGCTTGCAGAAAAGAGACCTCAGGCAAGGTGCTGTAGTTGAAGGCATATGATCTTGGAATCACACCCAAAGTCGTGAATGTCACCTGGAGTTTTGAGAAAACGAGGAGGTGGATTTTGAGAAGGTAAGCACCTCATGCATTTCAGGCAGCTTAATTCTCATATTGACAACTCATCATATCCTACTAGGAAACTGTGGCTCATTTCTTAACCTTGTGCCTGACACACGAACTTGCAGGTAGCAAACATTTGGCTATCCACATTTCTGAGGAAAACTCAAGCATGGCACTGGAATCAAAACAAAAGCCTTGTGCCTTATGCTGTCCCTAAGGATTGTGCCTTGGTCTGACTGGATGAGTCCTCAGAAAACTCTGGAGAACCATGACCACGCCCAACACAGCGGACAGAGATATAACATGCCATAACCACGAATGGGTGGCAATTCAGTGGGACCTGGGGATCTGTTCTCTTGCCACCCAATGTCCACGCTGATGTCGTCTCTTCCTGAGCAGCTCAGTGTTTCCCTAAAGGGCTCTTGTCAAGGACTTCCGGCTCCTCTCTCTAGGTCTGCCACCCTGTACCCCTGACCTTAGTTCTCTTCCCAGGCACACGGAGCTGTGGCACATGCCCAGGCTCTTTCAATAAAGTTCTCTTTTAAAAAAAGATAATATAATTTTATTTTTAATTAACACCTGCTAATTGCACATTTTGGGGGTACAGTGTGACTGTACACACAGAATGTGTGAGTATTTGATCAGGATAACTGGCATAGCCTTCACCTCAAGCAGTCATGGTTTCTGTGCACAGGGAACATTCAAATCCTCCCTCTACTATTTTAAATTATATAATTGGTTGTCACTAACCATAGTTGGGTTCTGGACTCCCACAAGCCATCCCTACTATCCGGCTGCCCCCAGTGCCTGTTCCCTTCCCTCACCACCCACCTGTTCATCTTCCACAACTTCCGCCCAGACTCAGCTCTTCCGTGCAGCCTCTCCTGACCCCTCCCAGGAAGCACCCACCTTACCCACTGTGGCCCCTAACATGTTCTGGGCTGACTCCTGTCCTAGACTCTATTCTCTTTGTTCAAATGTCCAGAAACCTTTTGGACAATGCCATTAATTTTGGCGTTCCTAGTGTCCCCTACTGTGCCCGGCACAGAGAGGCAGTCAGAATTTGCTCAATGAGTGGATGAATGAATGATGTGAATATGAGGAGTAAAGCAATTTAAAAAAAAAAAAAACCTACCTAGCTATCTAAAAACATTAAGAGGTAGATTCTCAGGGGACCACCCTCTTAGGCTCCCCTCCTGTCCTTCTCTCAGACAGGACTTTCTTTCCCTCTAATAAATATATTCTGCTCATAAAAAAGAGGTAGCTTTTCATATCCTTAGGTATTCGTCGCATGGCCACACTGGATGCCTCTGCTACCTTCGCTCCACTGGGTGCATCATCAAGCAGTGTTCTCATGCACCACTGGTACCTTGCCATGCACTGTACCAGTTCCTGCCATAGGATTCTAAATCGGCAAGTTCAAGGCGATTTTGCTTCCTGAACAAATGGAACCAAGAGTGAGTTTTTAAAATTATCCATTACAAGCAGAGGGGATACAAAGAGGGAAGAAAAAAATAAATCCAGTACTGGCCAGAAACTATTAGGTTCTTACTGATACTATTATTATTATTATTATTATTATTATTATTATTCTTTTTACAAACAGCTGTGAAAGTGTTATTATTATTATTATTCCATTTTACAGAGGAGAAAATTCTGGCCCACAGAAGGGTTACAGCTGAAGAAGAGTGAAAGCTGAACACAAGCACACCTGCCTGTCCACTGCAGGGGCTGTGCAGTTCTAGAAGTCAGATTGCTATGCTTTCTAGGTGCTCTCGTCCTTCTCTTCTTATCATCTTTTTTTTTTTTTTTTTTTTTTTTTTTTCAGAACCAAGGATTGAACTCCGGCCATTGTGCTTGCCAGGGAAGCACTTATTTCACTGAGCCAGCTCCCCCAGCACCTCTTGTTACCATCTCAGTTTATTCCTTCTCTCATTTTTCACACTGGTGATATTTATTGGGTTTTAATACTGCATTAGAAGATCATATGTTTATTCAGATGCACTTGGGATTTCCCTCACTGACATTAGCTGAGTGATAAATTCCAGAGTTTGGAGGGAAACACTTATTTATTTTCATGCAGCCTTCTGAAAATTCTCATTGGCTTTCAGAGATGCGTGTGACAGAAAATTCTCAGCGAGGGCCCGCTCTCCTCTAGGTGTAGTGGCAGATACTCCATGGACAAGATTTTCTTTAATGGTGGGACGATCTCATGAGCTATTTAGTTTTCTTATGTCAGTTTCACAAGTATAATTTAAATTTAGTAAAAGTCATACTATTTATTTATTTTTCCATCCTTTATTTATGTATTTGGCACAGGGTATGTACTGCAGCTTGGACTCTTAGTGATTCTCCTGTCTCAGCCTCCCCAGCGCTGGAATTACAGGAGTATGCTGCCATACCTGGTTTTGGTGGCTGGCTCAGTGTGTCCAGATTCCAGGGCCGGCATGGCATGCAGTGCCAGGGATTGAACCCTGGACTGTGTGCTTGCCAGGCAGGCACTTAGACTGCTGAGCTATCTCCCCAGCCTGGTCAATCTTTTTAGTTGTACAAGAAGATGAGCTTTAGCAAATCATATAGTCATGTGACCACACCACAAACAAAATATGGAATGTTTCCACAATTCCAGAAGGCACTTTATGTCCCCCATATAGTCAGTCAGTTCTGATCCATGACACTCACACTGCTGTTTGCCTGTTCCATTTTTCTTCTCAGAATGTCTTAACCATACAGTCTGTAGCCATTCGTCCCTGCTTCTTTCATCTAGCATAATGCCTTTGAAAGGTATGCACATTGTGAAGAACTGACTCATTAATCCATGTTCTGTGTGAGGAGTGTAGGTCTCAGGCTGGCTCAGTAAGATGACCAAGTATGTGAGTAATGGAGCCAGAGCTCCACCCCAGACAGCCTATTGCTGGCACCAGAGCATGGATTCAGCTCCCTGCACCTGTGTGTCTGCAGCCAAGGACCCTGGCCCAGTGACTCAGGTGAGCCCCAAGGTGCTGAAGCAAAGCATGAATGTTCTGCTGCTACTTCTTTCCTTTCCTTCTTCATTTCTTTTCAGATTTTACCCAGAAATATTTCAGGTGCCATTACTACTGAAAAACTTGGTCAAGAGGGCCCGTGAGATAGCTCAGTGGACTAAGTGCCTGCTTAGACAAGCACAGGGGTCAGAGTTCCATCCACAGCACCACAGGCTGCACCAGCCCTGCCCTCAGACATACTGAGCTGGCCACCGACATTACAGGCATGGTGGCGCATGCCTGTAATTGCAGTGCTAGGAAAGCTGAAAACAGGAAGATCACTATGAGTCTGAGCTGCATAGTGAGACCCTGTACTAAATACATAAAAAGGAAAAAAAAGGTCAGTCAAGAAAATGATATTATCTTCTCCTTACAGAGGACTCTTTGCCTCCTGGTCACTAAATTTTTGTTTCTGATTCTGGCTACTGCAACCTAAGAATTGAGTGACTATTTACTGGACCCTAGTTCACCTACTTGCTACAGCCTTGCATTTAAGGGCTCAAAGGCAGTGTTGAAGATTAAATGAAATAATACATGTGAAGCACAGTACTGACAAACTGGTAATCAATCCCTGAGTATTAGGCCTTATTAGAGTTTGGGTTTCATTTATTACTAAAATTAAATTCAAATTCAGATGATATCATAATCTGAAATGCAATGCAAGCTATGAGAGCATAGGGTTTAATACATTCATTCAGCACACATTTACTATCTATTGGACTAGGTCTTATCCCTGGAGAGACTCATCCTCAAGAGGGAGAGTATTATGCTGCTATATTGAATTATTCCTGTCCATAACAGGCCTCCAAGAATATTTTGCCACATGTGTATCAGTGATGAACATCGTAGCTGCCAACGTCTATGAGGTGCTGACTGCTATGCAGAGAGCTTCTTATTCATAGGTTAGTTTAATCCCCATAACCGTGTGAGGCTGCAGATCTACTTTATCCAAGGGAGGCTCAGAGCATTGCGTGACCTTGCAGGTACATGAACTGGGATTTGGAACCAAAGCCAAGAGATTATGGCCTGAAACAAAGACCCTCGAGAGGTGGAGAGAACACACAAGCACTGGGAGTGCTGAGATCAGCGGCATCAACTGACCTCACCTGCCTGCTACTCCTGCTGGTGCAGGAAGCTGAGGTAACTGAGTTTGAGAAGATGAGCACAGGGAACTTCCTTTGGGTCAAGGGAGGCTGTGTGGAGGGAGGGTGCTCTTTTGGGAGCTGTGAGGGTGGGAGATGTGAAGTATTGCTGAAGCTAGGGAACTTTCAGTGAGGAAACTGTGGCAAAAGCTCATGGCTACATAAACATGATGGCCAGTAAGATGGTAACAACCAAGTGCTATTTTTCAAAAGGAATCATTCAGAATTCTTTTATAGCATGGATGTCTCCCTTTTCCTTTTTTTTTTTTATTTTAAAATAATTTTATTGAAAAACAAATAGTAATGAGACAGTTTCAAAACCAATTAGTATCACAGGTTCAATAATAAATACATTGAATATTGTTGTCTTCTTAGTGGTTATTCATAGTACAAGATGCAGGCATGACATCCTGCCCAAACACTATTTTTTTTCCATTTATTTTTATTTTATTGAAATACAAATGTCAATCAGACAGTTTCAAAACACCATAACCATACAGAGTCGATGAAATAATACATTGCAAACTGTTTTCATAACGTTTTGGTATTGTACAAGGTGCATACATGATATTATATTTACAGGTTTTTATGTAGCTGAATTATATCAAAGATTCAATAATT
>PVKA01028575.1:0-29246 GCA_004027165.1 Ctenomys sociabilis
CAGGACCTTGTTATTCTGGCTTTCCTGATGGACTTTGGAGGAGCTTTGGTCCTCATCTTGAGCATCACTTATTGGCTCTGGAGAGGAAGAGGGTGCACTGCTCAGCCTCTGCAGGAGCTTGTTGCATTGGCTTTCCTAATGGGACTTCAGCTTTCCTCATTCCTGGAGGAGCGTGGGACCTCATTGTGGCTGAGGATGGCACAGATCCTTCATCCCACTGGCATGGACTTCCTAGCTTCCACCACTGAACTTTAGGCCTTTCCAGCAGAGATCAGTGAAGCGGACCTCCATGAGACTGTGTATGGGCTCTGGTTGGACTTGTGGGAGGCACTGCTATGGTCTCTAGGTTTTCATATGGACTCATGCAGGATATTAGGATTCAGGCCCTCTGGATTTCCTGTACTTTTTATATATGATTCCTGTGTGATTCATTATAGAATACTGTTATAAAATGTGTCCTCTATTATATTGTTCCCCTTGCACAAATCCAAACCATGACAGGAATATCATGTACCCCTAGGTATAAGACAGCTTCCTCCATAATAGTGAGACATGGAATCAACCTAAGTGTTCATTGACACACCTATATGTATGCATATACATAAAATTCATAAATGATACATGCAGATATACATGTAAGATCAAATATTCAACCATAAAAAGAAGAAAATCCACCATTTGCAACCACATGGATAAACCCATAAATCATTTTGATTAGTGCAGGACAGACAGGGTAATACTGTATCTCACTTCTATGTGGAGTCAAAACAGTCAAATTCATAGACAGGCAGAGAGTAGAATGGTGGTTTCACTAGCTTTGAGGATGGGTGAAGTAGGGATGTGTTAGTCAAACGTTATAAATTTCAGCTGAGAGACAGTAAATTCTTAGTATTTAATCTGTAGTGTGGTGACTATAGTTAATCCTACAAAATTATATACTTGAAAATTGCTGTTAGTAGATTTGAAGTGGCCTCAACACACACACACACACACACACACACACACACTCACTCACACGGAAATGTGTGGCAATGGGTGTATTAATTTGATCTTGTTAAACATCTTATGATGTGTGTATATCAAATCATCATTATGTACAACTTAAATATTTAAAAGTTTCTTTTATCAACTACAGCTACTTATTTGATTGGATATTATGCTAGAAAAATAAAAGTAAAAATATTCAAAAATAACTTGGATTTTCTTTATATTTTGCTAAAAGTATTTTTCAACTTTTCTAATAAACTTTAGCGCTTCTAAAGAAGATAGAATAAGATAGAACTGTAAGAAGGAAATGATTATTGCATTTTAGTAAGTAAGATGGCCATTTCTTATTTTAAAAAGGCTACAAAATATGGCCATAACTAAGGATAACCTTAAATATTTACAAATTTAGAGTGTAAGGGAAGTAGTAACTCAAGATATACAATAAGAAAACAGAATTGTCTAGCTTTTTCTTTAATAAGAAAGAAATTTATTTCTTCAATAACAACTAGGTACTTGTGAATTTCTTTCCAGTCACAGCAAAAGTTGGTTAGAAATGACATAGTGTGGGCTGGGGAGATAGCTCAGTAGAATAAGTGCCTGCCTGGTAAGTGCAGGGTCCTGAGTTCAATCCCCAGTACCGAAAAAGAAAAGTGTAGTTCAAAACCCTATACTTTTGAAATAGGTTTTTGTTTTTGTTTTTGTTTTTTTTTTGGATAAGCCTAGGAAATAAGGCTTGTGCTAATATGTTGAACAATAATGAAATCACTTAAAGTTCAATCTTAAATTTCAAAAAATCTTGTCAGTAATCCATCCATCCATTCAAATATTTATTCAGATAATAATTTACCACTGGGTAAAAGATTGTTTATGGGAGAGTGATGCTCAGAAATAACTACTGCATAGATTAAGCTGGGTATTATATGTGTCCTACAAATAAATAACAAGTTCAGTGGGGATTTCAGGAGAAAGAAA
The DNA here is from genome assembly GCA_004027165.1 of Ctenomys sociabilis. Lineage (NCBI taxonomy): Eukaryota > Metazoa > Chordata > Mammalia > Rodentia > Ctenomyidae > Ctenomys > Ctenomys sociabilis. The sequence continues at coordinate 1,960 of PVKA01028575.1, forward strand.
ACAGTTCTTAATGAGGGAATCTGGAAGGGTGTTTGCAGTTTTCTTAGACATGTTGCTTGTGAATGCTGCAGAGATTGGGAGAACAAATAGAATGTGCAAAAAGTACTGCAATAAAATCAAAACCTACATGAGAACATAGATTTGTTTGGTAAAGAGAGTGTTTTAGGGGTGACAAGAACAGGGTGAAATGAATTTGAAAATGGTAAAATTATTGGACAAGGCTATGAAAGGCTTCAATATCAGGCTCTGCATCCTGGCTAAATTCTGAGAACTCTCAGAAATTCTGTGCTGCTATTGTCAATACCTGGCATATTCCGCTTATACATAAAATGAAATCAAGTACAAGAAAAAATACTTTATTTCTTTATTCTTATGCTTAGGATGCTTTTATTTAAAAAGATTCTGACATGTGTGTATAAATGTGTGTCTTTACCCCTGTCATGTTTCCCAGCTTTTCTCCTTGCCCTCTTTTCATTGTCTAATCCTCAAGTTCTTGTTTTCCTTTTAGTTGTGTTATAACTTTCTATTTGTATTTCTTCTTTTGAGTTCTTATACTAGGGAGACTTTATGATATTTGCACATGTGGGTCTGGTTTATTTCACTAATGAGTATATCTTCAAGTGGCATCCACTTAAATTCTTTATAGCTGAGTAATACTCCATTGTATAAAAATACTATATAGTTTTCATCCATTCTTAATGTGATGGGCATCTTGGTTGTTTCCAAGATTTGGCTATCATAAATTGTGCTGCTATAAACATAGGTACACATATATCAGTATGATATGACATTTTCAGTTCCTCCAGGAAAATTTCCAGTAGAGAGATAGCTAGCTTAAATGGGATTTCCAATCCTAGTTTTTATACACACAAGATGGGTAAGGCAATGATCTTGAGAACTATCAGCAGGTTGTTGAAACTAGCAGTTACTTGGTGGGATTCTCAACCTGATGAACTATATATGTTGTTACCTGTGAACTGAGCAACTGCACTGAAGAAAGCAATGTATAATAGTGGCTCATACTTGGAATGCCTGTCAGTATGGCTTTCTAAATATGTACTGCTTGTTATGACATACCAATTACGGTCAGACTGAATCTCAAGTAAGTGTTTTTTTTTTAAAGGGTAAGAAATGAAAAAAAGAGACAAGAAAAACATTTTCACAGAACTGTCCTGATACAGTGATGCATATGGTTAGATGTCTAAATTTTGGTGTAAAAATATGTAACTGTTTATTCATTTTTTAAAAATTCTTTTTCTATATTCTGTAGAGACTTAATGTTCAACATATCAATACTTGATGGAAAATACATGTTCCATCTTATGCCTAAGATTTTTGATATTCAGACAGAGAATGAGGTTAAATCTAACTGCATATATTGTAGGATAATAATAAGCTTCTCTTCTAGAGGGTTAACAATATAAGTTTACAAACCAAAAATTAGAGAAAAAGAATGGCTGCCAAGACAGCCAATATTTTGGCCCTAGCCTTTCAAGGTCAGTAAGGACTCAGGACATAGGAGAACCTGTACTGTAACATCCTCTAACTCAGTGGTGTCCCAAATTTTCTGATGAAGGAGCTTATGGGGCCACAGAAGAAAGTGATCAATGATCTATCGTGTGCCTAAGGAGAGTCACATGGAGAGAAAATATTCTCTCATGCTTTCACAGATAGCAAATTGGTCAAGCAATGGCCATGACTTGGCCACGTGGCTGACACTGACAAAGGATCTACAAAGGGCAGTACAGGGTTTCTGGACAAGTTGCAAGGGTACTTGACTGACCTTATCGGATACAAAAGTTACATTTCTTGTTATATAGGTCTTGCTTTATCTTGGTTTTGACATCCATCAGAAAAGTGTAGAAATGAGATATGAAGAGTGAACTCATGGTAATATGCAGAGCTGTGGAAGGCTCAAGTCAACAGATTCAGACATTGCCAGTCTTGTAGATAACCCATAGCTATTGTGGACTGCTTGACTATATTGGAATATTTTGCTGAATTCATGTATGTATAATATTTGGATGGTATTGGAATACCTATCTCTGACAAAACTAAACAAAACAAGGAGATATAAATGAAGGACCATTTTGTATTTGCATATACAAAATAGTTAAGATAGATATATAGCTACTTTCTCTTAATCAATAAGAAGAAATATTTGTACTAATAGTGTTTGAACAGGATATCCTGTGCCATGAATGAATGCTGCAAAGACAGCAATATGCAATGTATTGTTGTAACTCTCCTACTAACCTGTTTTGAAGCTGTCTCATTGCAATTTTTTTCCCAATAAAATTAATACAAATTAATAGTAGTAATTCTGGCATGTAAAGTTGTTAAAAACTAAGAATATAATTTTAAAATAAAGTTGGTGGAAGATGAAATAAACTGAACTCATAATATTTAGAAGAAAATTTGAGCAATATGGGTTTAATCAAATATTTAATTAAACTTAATTAAATATTTAGTTAAATTTAATTAAATACATGTTTTGAACATATCTATGTTAGACTTTACAGAAGGTACTGATTGAGCTATTTGAACTTTAAAAAAATTATTGCCCTTACACATGTGTTCCTACTACAGGGCCAGTCAAAGTTAAAATTGGAAATTAGATAATGTTGTAGTGCTAAATACCAGAGATAGTATAGAATTTGCTGTCCTGATTTGGTATGTAGGCTACTGATTTGGTGCAAAGTTATATAATTTGGTTGATGTCAGCTAAACTTTCATAATCTCAATTACATTATCTCCATTCATGTAATAGGGCAAAGGCTGTCCTATTTACCTTCTGAGTCATTAGTATTTTTCACTGTAATAAAGAGAATGAAAATTCAACCAATCTCATTCTCATCTTAGTTCTCCTAAAAAGCGTTAACTGTTTTCTAATTATGCATTCTGGGTTGTAGCCCTTGCTTTTACTTTCTGTGATTGTCAACAGCTTCTCATGACAATATTTTTATTTAAATATTGAAATGTGAAAAGTTTTAAAGAAGTAAATTGCCTTAGATGTATGAAACACTTTATCAGTAGAGTGTCTTCTGGCCCTTACGTTTCTCTACTGGTGAGAATAAATGGTTCATAAATTAACTGCACTGGAAAATCACATGAAGAGCTTTCTAAATTATAAAGTCCTGGGCCATATCCCAGACTTATCAAGTCAAAATCATAGAAAATGATCATGGACAATAGGAACATTTAAAATGAAAATGTTGGAGTTGCCATCATTGTCAGAGACAAACATTCTATCTGTAAAATGCTAAAATTAATGCTGGTTTTCAAAAGCTGTCTAGATGTTACAGAGCTACACCTTCAAATTCTTTCCCTCAATTTATTTCATCCTAGCTGCAAATGAAAGTCTGTCACTGTTGTAAAAGTCAGGTCTTTTAGGTCAAACCTAAGTGCCTCCATTTTGTAACTGCCCTCCATTTTAGACATTAGGCCTGACTTGGGAAGGCTGCATAAGATTTTAAAATAGCCCAGCTACTTTCTAAATTCTCTATTCCACAGTAGTTTGCTCACCCCTGTGCCACTTCTGCTAGTTAATCTAGAACAAGACTGTAAGTCTGAGCCTCAGCCAATGAGGCAAATGCATAGAACCCTGCCCTCCATTAGAAACAGGCTGACTGCCATCCCAGAGTGCTTGTAACCTTGTATAGAGTTCTTGCCCACCCTTCTACAGAAGTAAGTTTGATCTTCTTGAGACTTTATATTTCAATTTGAGTTTGTTTTGCAGCTCCAGGAGTCTATTCCCAGCATGTTATACACATTGTATACCTAGTGTATATCTAAGGACACATGACATCTATTGAGATGATATTTAGAGTAATAGTAAAATTAGCAATATATTGAGATAGTTCAATATGTCTATTTGTGGAGTAATAGAATGTTACATGGTACCAGATTAGCTATATTAGAAGCCGTTTAACTGATATGAAAAATGGAGGAACATATCAGAACTGACTTCAAAGGCCCAGTCAGTTGCTCTTCAAAGTGTACTTTTGAAAGAGTTTTGGCAGTTTCCATTAGTAATTTTGGATTTTTCATGTCTTACCTGCTGTTTTAACTGCTCCACTTGATGAAAAATTAAAAAAAACTTGAGAAACTGGAAAATACAAAGTAAAGGTAATTATTTGGTGCTCTAGAACATAGATTTAGCCCTTAGTGAATTCAGGCTATTAAGAATGAGCTGACCTTTAAAAGATTCTGCAGACATAGACAAAATGACTACACCTAATTCTTGATTGTAGGTATTATTATCTCATGAAGCAAGGCTCATTTCTTTTTTTGCTTCCAGACTGGCTTTATATTTTAACAGGAAAGCAGAGGATATCTTAAAAATAATAAAGATTTTTCTTAGTTTGGTTATTGGTTACCACAATAGTGTTGAAACAACAGAAGGTTAGCTCGTATTTTGTGGTGATTCTGTAAATTTCCTATTAAAATAATTGATTTGGTAAAAGATTTTATTGGACATTTGTTAGTTAAAAATAATAATGAGGTTTTGTTTGAAATAAATATTACCATGCTTCTTGGGATACGTTAATTTCAGATGGGCTCCATAATTACCTCAGGCACTTCTCTGTCTGCCTCAGTATAACATTAACAGTGCTATTCCCAGAACACACTGATGATAAAGTAACATTCCTATACTCATTAAAAGAAAGGAAGCGCAGATGGCCATTAGTAATGATGAGGACAGGGGACAATAATCATGAACAGTGTGAAGCTTAAAAATAAGTATTAAAGTGGTTGTAGCGTTAATCATTTCAGAGACATAGATTAGATCCATGTAAACCAAACACCAGATAAAGGGCAGGAACAATGTCCTTTGTTACTGATTGTTACCACACCATCATGCAATATGAGTAATTGACATTGTTAATTGAAAATTCTAAGTCAGTGAATTCAATTTAAGGCTACCCACTGCCACCAATTTATAGCTCTCCTTTTTGTAAGAAAAATATGAGTATCTACTATTTTATATTTCACAGAGATTAATTGCAATACTAAAGAAGGAATTAAGCACAAAAAATTAAGCACAAACAACGTTTTAGTAGCTAATTAAAGTTGAAGGTTTATTTTTGAAGAAGAAATTAAGGCAGAGGGCCTGTGAATTCTTGACAACAGCACTTTTGCTTGTGAATGAATTAAAACAAATGAGAACAATGAACAGAACCAAAATCAAACCATTCTACTTTCCCAGCTCTGTAGACGTTTTGTTCTTACTATCATTTTAAAAAACTCATTTACCGTCTCACCTGTGAGATGCTTCCATCAGCACTAGCTGGATGAGGTAAACTAAATTCCCGCTGCTGGAGTGTGTATTTGTGTAGCCTGTGGGTCTTCTTACTGAACCATGAAGTTGCAGATTCGTTCCAAGAAAGTATCCAGGCCAGAAGTGATAAAAATGCTAAAATGCTAAGAGAACAGGGAGAAGGTCTTACATTTTATAAATATAATTGGAAGAAGCTGATTTTCCTCTCCACAAAGTATAAATTCTACTTTATTATAGTATAAAAATAAATAAAAAAGTTCATTGGTAAATAAAGATAAAATGCATTTCTTTTATCATTGATATCCCTTCAAAACAAATCCAGATCAAAACAAATCCAGATCTGAATGTGTCTATTATTATAAATTGTTGATGAAGACTTTGCCTACTATTTAAAATTGCCATATGGTTGTACAATCAAATCCCAGACAATTAAACTAACAAACAAACAAACAACAACAGCAAAACCAAAACCCTGAGAACTTGATTTGTTATTCCCTTCAAAAGTGAATGAATAATTTCTTTCAAAGAAAGGATCAGTGCTTGCTGTAAAAACAGCCATTGGTGTTATTTTGGTCTAAATTCTCTTTCTTGGTGGGAACCTACAAATCAGAATCATTCTTAGTAAAATGGTTTCAAAGATCCTAACCTTTCAAAGCAAACCCCTCTTGAATGGATCAATTCCACTCTGCCCCGAAAGTAGCAGCACTTGGGCTTCCCCTTCTGGTACCCCAACCAGGAACAGCACCCGACAGACTTAGAAATGCAGATTCTCAAGCTTGCCTCAGAGCAACTGAGTCGGAAACTAGAAGAGTGACCCAGAAATATGTAGCTTAACAATTTTGAGGCAACCGACATGAGCTCAAGTTTGAGAATGGCCGCTCTAAGTCGTACTGAAAAATGTAGCAGGTGAGGGTCCAGAAGGAGCCAGCAGCTACGGAACATCAGGAGCTCAAAGGGATTCCAAAGCATCTTTTCTTTATAGACAAGGAGGATGCAGCTGACAGTTTCTCACCAGCGTAACGGGCTGAAAGCCACGCCTCCTTCCCTAGTGTATAGATATTGCTTACTTCCTGCTCCCAATGAACCCCAAATCCCATGCCACCCTCTTTGTTATAAACATTATGGGCATTTATGGATGGCTAAATGCAAAGTTGTCTCATTTCGCACAATGGTGAATCCTAAAATATGCGGTAATTAATGCAGAAAATTCTCTGCTAATTACAAGGTCACCATCATAGTAATGGACATTTAGCTACAGCAAATACTTTCAATGAGGTCATTCAATTATTTTTAAAAAACAGCTCATACTATTTTTGTTGGCATTTTCTGTCAGTTCAAGTCTGCCCTTCAGTGTTTGCAAACCTGTGGCTCCTGTGCAACCATGGGTTGTTATCACTGAACGCTCTAACATATTCTCCGTTACTGGGAGGGCTGCCCAGTGAAAATATTGTGAGCCAGCCAGGTGACTAACTTTTCTAGTAGTTTGTTTTGCTGTTTTGGTGCTGGGAACTTGAACTCAGGACCTGGAACATGCCAAATGGGTGCTGTGCCACTGAGCTATATCCCCAGCCCTAGTAGTTTATTTAACAAGGTAAATGAGACAAATGATAGTGTTAGTACATTTTGTTCAACTGAATTATCCAAAATATTATGGTTTTTAAAGCATTTTCCTTGGTATTGTCTTAAAAACTTACTGTGCAATTTATGACTACAGAATATCTCAAATTAAACTGGACCCATTTTAAGTCTCGGTAGTGATATGAGCATATTTGCTGTTATGTTAGGCAGTGTGGACACAGGGCTTTCTGCTTAAAATTCACTGCTGCTATATACCAGTCACACAAGTTAGATGTTTTGCTAATTTTTCATCTCTTTGATAAAATAAAAATTCTAATAACCCTTCCACTTCACTAACATATTTTATGTTACTGGGCAGGCTCCCCAGTGAAAACATTGTGACCAAGGCAGGTGACTAACTTTTCTAGGAGGTTTGTGTTAAGGCTCATTGTCTACTTAAATAGGTACTCATGCTTTGTTTAAATGCATATGGGAAAACCCTTCCATTGTGATGGTATTTAGATATGGAATCTTAAAAGGTAGATAATAAGGTGGAACACTGAGAAATGAAATTAGCATCATCATTTTAGCATAAAGGTTAAACAACTTATGCCAGTAATGTCATCCTATTTTAAAAATAGTGAGCTCTCCATAAATGTTAGTTTATATTGTTATTATATTACCAAGCAAGGACTAGTAATGTAACTGAAGGTATGTGAGGTCAGAGATATTTGCCTAAAAATAAATCAGTTTTCATTAAAAGCTACCCCACATTCTACTTTTAAAGTAATACTTGATTTTATAAGGAGATTTATAATAAAAGGAAAATATTGTGGGATGTTTCTAGTAGAAAACTGTACATTGTTTAGGTTAGAGTACACCTGTCTTGGCCATGTTTAGCTTCTATAGAAAAATGCCATTGATGGGTGTCTTAGAAACAACAGAAATTTATTTTGCATGATCTACAGCTGGAGGTCTGAGATCAGGTTGCCAGTGTATGTAAGACTGATTTTGTAGTGATGGACCCTCTCTTTGTCTTTTCATGCAGGGCAAAGAGATCTCCCCAGGATCTTTATTTTATGGGCTCTAATCGCCTTTCTCAGCATTCTACCTTATTATCTACTTTTTAAGATTCTATATCTAAATACCATCATAATGGGAGGGTTTTCCCAAATGCATTTAAACAAAGCATGTGTACCTATTTTAGTACACAGTGAGCCTTAACACAAACCTCCATTCTTTTCCACTACCCTTCCAGGTTATTTCATTGTAGGCTTTCCTTACCTTTGAGATTTTTAATAATTCTGATAGTTGTAGAAAATTGACAGTAATGCAAAATAACTCTTGTTCTCAGACATGCAAATAAATTCTGTCTGGTGGCGGTTTAATTGATTTTCCTATTTTTCCCATGGAAAAAGCCAGTTTTGCATCCGTTTGTAAATTAAATACTTATTTTTCTGTGACATGGTCATGTTATGCAATGAGGCCTGGCCTAGAACTTGCTGTTAAAGTTGAAATATCTTGCCTCACCCTAACCCCATAGACTGGGATCACAGGTGTGCACCAACACACCTGGCTTCAGCAGTTTGTTATAAAACCAATTTATGCCATATAATTTTGAGCTAAACTTTTCCTTTCAATCAGTTGTGACATCTGCCTGATTCCCTCATTAGTAATTAGTTTAAAAATATATTTCTGAGAACCATAACTTTACCCTTTTGTGCAGTTATCATTAATTGTATTTTCTAGAATTGATAAGAATTTCTAATATATTTATAAGAATGTCCATGAGCTTGATAAAAATTCGGCAAATTTTGTAGATATCTCTTTTCTTTTTGATTTTGGTTGTGTATATATAGACATGGTTCAAATTCTCTCAGTGAATGCTTCCCAGATTCAGAGCACAGATGGTGTATAATCTTTGTTTTTGAAAATATACAATAGGGAGAAATGTAGGTCAATAATCAAAAAAAAAAGCATCCAACAGAGGTGTGTACAAGTTGGTGGAAGTTATTGACAGCAGGAGTGATGGGCAGAGGGGCTTAGGAGCTGATTCACTGGTGAAAGTGTTGAACTAATTTTGAAACCTGAAAAGGAAATTTTAGGGCGGAAATTGAGAGGAAGGTCATTTGTGAGTGCATGCTGTAGTGTAGGTGAAGCTTGTATTTCTGCTCTGTCCTTGAATTTATATCTGAATTGCTTAATTAAGAAAGTGCATCTGAAAGACTCTCTTGCTTTTATGGCCTAAATGTATAAATCTGACAAGTGCGTACAACCTTCTACCACAATTCAAAACTATTAGGGCTATTTCTTCTGACTTGCTTTAAGCTGAATAAACACACTGTTCAAGTGGAAACTTGTTATGCTTCTTTCTTGGGCTTTCACAGTAATCAAACCTGGGTTCTTAAAGCCTGAGTGTCTCACCTGTGCTGCCTAATGGCACATTTATTTTGTTTATCCTGTTTTGGGGAAAATGAGAGATAGCTTGACATTTGCATTGATAATAAATCACTTTCAATTTGTGTTGATACTTTACCAGCTTTTGATTGGCAAGTTGCATTTGAGCAAAACTATCTGGTCATTATTATTAGAAATGTATTTTATACAGAATAATTTATTTGTATTTATCATTTGTTGGCAGACTCATTCTGCTTGGATTCTTCATTCAATCGCTGTCATGCTGGTGGGTATTATTGTCCAGCCAATTACACAAAGAGTAGATTAAAGTTGTTATTTGAATTTTCTCCACCTTTCTCCTTTGTTCAATCAAATACCAAATTCAGTTGACTTCAACATCAGTCGTTCTCCAAAATGATCTCCCTTTCATCTTGCAAGCCAGTGACCCAGTTTCTCCTGTCATTGTCATTCTCATATGTATTAATTTACTAACCATTTCCCACACGTATTTAGGCTTTTCCTCTCCTAACATTCATTGAAGTTGCACTTTTCTATTGTTTTGTTTCATGGCACATATGGAAAATGCATTTTAAAAACACACTGGTGTAGACAGGCCACTCACATCTGCAGGTTAGTGGCTCGGGAGTCTCTTTCCACACTGGAAAGTGAGAGGAATGTGTATTTCAAAGCACTTGGAATTCTTACTGGCAAAACAGTGCTCTGCTCTGTACTGACTGGGAGGCTTTGCTGTAAACAGACACCAAGTTAATTATTCATACATTTCTGCTGTGCACGTTTTAAAACCCTACATCGGATCCCCATTGCTAACAGGACGAAACTCAGAGTTGTTTTAGATTTAAGACTTCTCACTGTCAGCTCAAAGGTATTTTCTATCATCAGTCTCCATTTCTCCCCTAAGGGAGTTGCAGCTCCCCTGAGGTACTGCCTTCCCACTAAAACCATCACCACTTTTTTCTTTACTTTAAATACTCTCTACATTTCTGATTATATTTTAGAATTAGTGAGTGTCTCAGTCATTCTTCCCTCATTGCTGGGACAAATACTTGACACCCAAAGTGAAGGAAGAAAAAATTTATTTAACTCACAGTTGCTGGAGGTTTCAGTCCATACTCAGCTGGCTCCAGGGCAGAGAGCAGCCATTCATGGTGGTAGCGAAGAGCAGAGAGCAAAGAGAGTGGCAGCAGCTCAGGCAGCTAGCCAGCCTCTCTCCCCTTCTTATGTTATCATGCAAGTTACCTGCCCCCGGGCAAGTTCAGCATCCACCCCCACAATAATCAGCATGAACTCCAGAAGCCCCCTCTGACTGCAAGAGACTTTGAGGGGGACACCTAGACATAAACCATAACGACATTAGAAAATAATGTTGGGAATACATGTGAGTTGGGTGTGAGAAACCTTGAGTCTAAACCTATGTAACTCCACAAACAGACATAAGATTTCCAAAGGACAAAACTACTCAGATAAGAAAAGTGAGCTGGCTGGGAACAGAAAAGATAGAAGAGAATATTAAACTTATTAAAGATATGAGAACATAAGTAGAAATAATCTAAATAAAAGAAACCATTATTTCTTAATGATACACTGTGACAGTCTTCTAAGTGAATATTAGCTGAATCAATCTTTATATTGATCTTATCAATGTAATGTTATTATCCTTGTAAAGATGAGAAAAATGAGGCCGAGATTAACATTGCATTGGATCTGTATAACAATTTTGGGAGTATCATCATTTTCCAAATGTGGGATCTTCTTATACAGGAGCATGGAATATCTTTTCATTTCCTAATTTTCACTATATAAATATTTTACATCCTTTGTGAGATTGAGTCCTAAGTATTTTCTTTTTTTTTCTTTCTTTTTTTTTTTTTGGTTGTTATTGTTAATGGTGTGGTTTCCCTAATTTCTCTCTCAGTTTTTTCATTGTGTACAAAAGTGTTACTGATTTTTGGGTGTTGACTTTGTATCTGGCCACGTTTCTGAATTTGTTGATTTAATCTAACTCTTGGTGATGTTTTTGGGTCCTCCATGTAAAGTATCATGTATCTGCAAATAATGATAATTTTACATATTCTTTTCCAATATTTATTCCTTTTCTTTCTCTCTCTTGTCTAATTGCTCTGGCTAATGTTTCCAGAACTATACTGAATAGGAGTGGAGACAGTGGTCATCCTTGTCTTGTTCCTGAGTTTAAAGTTATGAGCTTCAGTTTTTACTCATTAGTGCATTGTTGGCTGTTGGTTTCTCATAGATGACTCTTATCAAGCTGAGAGATAGATTATCCATTCTGATTCTCTGTAGTGTTTTTTAAATCATGAATGCTTGCTGGACTTCGTCAAAAGATTTTTCTGCATCTATTGAGATGATCATGTGATTGTTGTTCTCAGTTCTATTGATGTGGTTTATCACATTTATGGATTTGCACATGCTGAGCCATCCATGTATTCTTGGAATGACTCCCACTTGGTCAGGATGAATAATATTCTTGATGATTTACTGCATTCTGCATGCTGGTATTTTATTGAGGATTGTTATACATATATCCATTAGAGAGATTGGGCTTTAGTTTGTTACATTTTCAATTCCATTTTTTGTTATTGGGTTATTCAGAGTTCATATATGTTCTTTTTTATTTTCCATAATTTTATTGAAGAACAAATAGCAATGAGACAGTTTCAAATCAAATTAGTAGAACAGATTCAATAATTAATACATTGCATATTGTTTTTGTAGTGGTTGTTTGTTGTACAAGGTGCATACATGATATTCTACTTACAAACACTATTAGAGCAGATGCCTCTATTCAATGAATTAAGATAATGTAGTTGTAAACCTATCTTTATTTTAAAGCTGAATCATAGTACAGTTTCAATAATTTATACTTTTTATATTTTTATCTTCCTAGTGGTTATCCATAGTACAAGAAGCAGACAGGATATCCTGTCCAAACACTATTAGTGCAAATCTTTCTTTTCAAGAGCTGCATATTTATCCTAACTGTATTGTTTATTGAAACACAGAATGGTCCTTCCTTTGTATCCCTTTTTTTGTTTAGTCCTGTCAGAATGATGGATATTCTATTGTCATTCAATTATTATACATTCTTGAATTCAGCAAAATAATCCAACACAGTCTAGGAATCTACAATAGTAGTGTGTTATCCGAAGTTATTGACTAGAGCCATTTACAGCTCAGCATATTATTATGGTTTTATTTTATATACCTCATTTTTATACTTTCCTGCTGGATGGTTAAGACTAAGATAAAGCAAGACCTATATAACAAAAAATGTAACTTTTGTGTCTGATGAGGTGAGTGAAGTCCCTTCAGGGTTTATCCTGTCACCCTGTACCTCACTTTGTAGACCCTTTGTCAGTGCCAGCCATGTGGATGAGTCACGGTCATTGCTTGACCAATTTGCTGTCTGTGAGAGCCTGAGAGAAAGTTTTCTCTCCATGTGACTCTCCTCAGGCACTCCGTACGTCATCAATCACATTCCTCTGTGGCTCCATAGTCTCATTGGTAAAAAAATTTGGGGCACAACTGAGTTCCATGATGTTACAGTCCAGGTTCTCCTATTGTATATCTTCTTGACTCAGCTTTGGCACTTCATATGTATCTTGGAAGCTGTCCATTTCCTCTGTTTTTCATCTTGTGAGAGTAAAGACTTTGGAAGTAGGTACTGATGATCTTCTAAATTTTCTAGGTTCTGTAATGATTTCACCCGTTTTGTTCTTTGGTGCACTACTTTTTTTTTTTTCCCTTTTTTGATTAGGCTGTGTAGGGGGTCATCAATTTTATTTATTCTTCCAGAGAACCAACACTTGGATACATTTATTGTATTGGTTTCTTCATCTGCACTGCATTAATTTGTGCTTTAATGTTTATAATTTACTGCCTGCATTGAGCTATGGCACTGAGTTGATCTTCTTTTTCTAGGAGCTTGAGGTGTAGTATAAGATCATTTATTTGGGCTTATTCTGTTTGCCTGATGTGTGAATTTACCACTATACATTTTTCTCCTGAGACAGCTTTCATTGTATCTCACAGGTTTCGGTAGTTTGCATCTACATTTTCATTGATTGTAAATAATTTTTAATTTCTTCTTTACTTTCATCTGTGACCCACTGATTGGTAAGGAGGTTGTTACTTAGTTTTCATCTGTTTATTGTGTTTTTGTAGCTTCTTTTGTGGATGATTTCTAGTCTTATTGTACTGTGGTCAGATAATATGCACAGGGTAATTTTAATTCCTCTGCATTTACTAAAGTGTGCTCTACATGCTAGTATGTGATCTATTTTTGAAATATCCCACGTACAGCTGAGAAGACTGTGTATTCTGTTTTTGCTGGGTGAGGCACTCTCTAAAGTTTGCCAAGTCAATTTCTTTACCTGCTTCGTTTAGCTATTATTGCTTTGCTGATTTTTTGCCTAGTTTGTTTATGTCTTTGTGACAGTGGTATGTTAAAATTCCCCACTACTTTTGTACTGTTGCTTATTTGATTTTTTGTGACTGTTGAAATTTGTCTCATATAGGTGGGTGCTCCTACCTTGGGTGAACATACATATTTATAATTATTATCTCTTCCTCTTGCAGTTTTCCCTTAAGAAGTATGTAGTGACCTTTTTTGAAAGTCATTCTTTGAATGACTTTTCTTTGAAGTTGATATTGTCAGCAACCAGGATAGCTACCTCTGCTTTTTCCTGATTTCCTGTGGCATGGAGGAAATTGTTTGCCATTTGTTCACTTCTAGTATGTGATTTTTGTGTGAGTTAAATGTGTTTATTGTATGCAGCATATTGCTAGATTTTGTTTTTTAACCCACTCTGCTAGTCTGCTTCTTTTGATTGGTGAATTGAGGCCATTTACATTGATGGTTACAGCTGACACATACTGGGTTATCTGTCATGCTATTTTCCTGTATACATTGAGTACTTTTTCCCTTTTTAATTATTTGCTATGCTTGGTGATTCCTTTCTGCTGTTCTTTTCAAATGTATTTAGTACAGGGTCTCATTACACAGATCAGCTTTATAGTGATCCTCCTGTTTCCAGCTTCTCAAGCACTGGGATTATAGGCACACACTGCCACGCCCAGTATCAATCCCCATCTCAGTTTTTTGCTGGGATGCAGCTGGCATGGCACATCTTGGATTGAACCCCTGACCCTGTGTCTTCCTAAGCAGGTGCTTTAATCTGCTGAGCTATTTGGCCAGCCCTTCTGTTGTTCTTGAAGCTGTGATTACTTCTATCTCTTTCTAGAATATCTGCCAGTACTCTTTGTAGGGTTTGTTTGGTGGTTATGAATTTCAATTGTTCTGTCATGGACAGGTCTTGCTTCACCATTGATTCTGATAGATACTTTTGCAGGGTACGTCAATCTGGGTTGAAAGTTTTATTTTTTTCATTTATGTATTTGGTACAGAGTCTCACTGTGAAGCTCAAACTTGTAGTGATCTTCCTGTTTTCAGCCTCCTCAGCACTGGGATTACAGGTGAGCACCACCACATCTGGATTCTTTTGCCAGCACAGTGTGCCCCTGGGGTAGGGCCAGTGGCAAGCAGACCAGGTTCCGAGATCGAGCCTTGGTCCCTGCACTTGCCAAAGCAGGCACTTAGTCTGCTAAACTATCTCACTAGCCCTGAAAGTTATTTTCTTTCATGACCTGAAGTACTTCACTCCAAGCTCTTCTTGATTTGGTGCTTCTGTTGAGGAATCTGCTGTGATTCTGATCAGCTTTCCAGTGTAGTTGCTCTGTTTCTTCTCTCTAGCAACTTTCAATATTCTATTCTTTTGCTGAATTTGTGATATCTTGATTATTATGTGTCTAGTTTTAGATTTACTTTATTTATTGTTGTTTGGATTCTATGAGCCTCTCTTAATTGTATGTCACATTGTTTTCTGGTGTTTGGAAAATTTTTTGCTAGTACTTCTGCAAAATAGTCTTTTTATGGCATTTGTGCTATCTCATGCTATTTCTTTGACACCTATTATTCTCAAACTATTTTTCTTTGTGTTGTCTTGTGGCTGCCGGATTGTTATTTTCCTGTTTTCTATTACTTTTAAGAGGTCTTTCCTTTCACTTTCATTAGGAGCACCACTGTCGTCGTTGTCTGAAATTCTATCTTCATTTTCATTCAAGCTGTTTTGCCAGCTTTCAATGGAGTTTTAATTTCCTGGATATCCATTTGAATCTGTTTAATAAATCACTATTCTTTTCTGTATTTTTCATTCAGTGTTCCATCATTTTTCTGTTCTCCTATATTTTTTTAATCTATGTATTCTTTAGCTGTGCTGAGCAATTCTTTCATGACTGTTGTCATTTCTTTTTGGACCTGAAAGATTATTTCTGGTCTTATTTCTTCTATAGCTTGATGGACTTCTTTACTCCAGTTGCTATAATTTCAGAGATTTTGGGACTGTGATTTTAAAGTTCTTATATTTATTTGTCTCCTGGATTTATTCTGGGTGGGCTAGAGGATTGCAATTGCCTTTGCTTCTGCATTTTGGTAATTTTGAAGCTCCCAGTAATCACCCATACAGAGTCCTGCAGGCCATCCAGAGTTTGCCAATGTTCTTAAATGGCTCCAGAAAAACTCCACACCTGTTCACAATGGGCCCACAAATCACAGCTCTCCTGAATCTTGCAGGCTACTCACGGAGTCCTCTTACATTCTTAAAAGTTTGGACATGCACCTGCAGAAGTTGCACACAGGCATACTGGGGGCTAAGGAAGTTCAGAGCTTACCAGAGTCCTGCAGGCTTCCCAGAGCCCACCAAAGTTCTTAAATGGAGCCAGGAAGGTTCTGCAGCTACAAATGCTGGGCCCACAGACTGTAGCTCTCCTGTGTCCTGCAGGCCACTCTGAGTCCTTCTAAGTTGTTAAGAGGTTGAACTGGAATCAGCAGAAGCTCCATGCCTGCATGATCTGGGCTAAGGAAAGTCAGAGCTAACCAGAGTCCCACAGGCTGCCCAGAGTCTACCCAAGTTCTTTTAGCTATATGTTTTATGCAGAGCTGTATCCAAAAAATAAGTATGCCTTCAAAATTGTCCACAGTGATTATTAGGTACCTAATAAGATCATTCGGTGATGAAAAAATATACACTCAACCTCAAGGATTTGTAGTTTAAGTGAAATTAAAGTTCAACAAAATAAACGGAATAAAGTAATGTAAGGAATGTGTCAAGCAAGGAAAAGATTAAGTGCTAAAGGAAAGTTAAAAGTACACCAGACGAACACAAATACAAACATCAGACAAGGTTGACTTCCAGACAAAACTTATTTAGCAAGATAAAGAGGGATCACAAGGAAGCTCTGTCATGAATGTTAATGTAACACAGCACAGCATAACATCAATAAAGCAAAAGCTGCAGGAGGTTTGAAAGAAAAACAACAATATGACAAATGAAGTAATTGAAAAGGACTTATGGGTATAGAATGTAAACAGGTGGTAAATAAGATAGCTCGAATAAATGCACCACAATTTATAATCTGAACCCAGAGAGTAAAGCATCCTGGAAATCATATTTGAAAAATTTGAACACATTCTAGTTCTCAAAATAATCTCAATAAATTCCAATAATAAAACTGGTACAAGCTATAATTGAATAAAAGTAGAAATAAACATGAAATATAGGAACATAAAATCTCAATCACTACAAATTAAGAACTGAAAAAGCTCTCTTGTAAAGAACTTTTGTCAGAGTAGAGATTCAAAACAGACTTAGAAATGTCTAGAAAACAAGGGTAATGAAAACACTTGTTATCACTGGTTATTGTATATGAGAAAAATCTACTCAGAGAAAAATTCAAAGCTTTCAGCATGCTTATTATTAACAGACAAGAAAGTGGAAATAATTGAATTATCCTTCTACTCAGAATTAAAAAGGGAACACACAACCAATAAGAGAAACACAAAAGAAACATTTTAAATAGGTAAAACAAAGCTAAATGAATTAGAAAATTGGAAAACAAAGACTTGATTTCTATAAGGACAAAATGAATGAAAAAACCAAGAATTCACTACCTTACTTAGAAACAATATGGAATTTTTAATAACTTCATACATCAAAGAAACAAAAAGGATTATGAGATGAAAATTTGTTTAACTGTATATACTGAAAGTATTATTTATAAACAATATTATGATATACATTTGTGCAATAAAATAAATAAAATTTATTTGCAAACCCAGGGAAAATTCAGAAGCAAAGCTGAATGAGAAGATGACACGGAAATTGACATGTTCTATGTAAAACAAACTATTAGACCATATGGTGAAATGAGCTCACACGTGCATACAGGTTTGTTATTACAGCCATCAGGAGTGTAAGACAGTAAAATCACCATTCTGAGGCCAGTTTGGGCAACTTAATGAGATATTATCTCAAAATAAAATATCTTTGAAAAGGTCTTGGAATGTAGGCCAGTGGTAAGTACTTAAACCAGCGTTCATGATGTAGTAATTTCAATTGCCAGTACCATTAATCAATCAGTCAATTAATCAATAAGAGTTTAATTAGAAATGTGTAGAACCTATATCAAAATGCTTTTATAAATTTTTCTGAGTAGGTATTGAGTATATGTAAAAATCATTTCTTATTGAATAAGAGTATTCTACATTGTGGAGAAGTTAATTGTTCTCAAGCTATGAATTCAAATCATCTTAAAGATAAAATGGATGAAAGGGCAATCTCATAAATTATTTTACTTTATATTTTTGGTACCAGGGATCAAACTTGGGATGTTGTGCTTGCCAGGCAGGCACTTATGCCACTGAGCTATATCTCTGGTCCAGAGGCTACTCTAAATTCTTGTATTTTATATTGAATTTTTACAGGATACATGAATTATAAACATAATTCCAGATGGAGACTAAGAAGTAAAACAAATGGATAAAATGTTAGAGGACTTTTAAGGTGTTCTGAGTTGTCACAGCTCTCAGCTAACACTAATGAAGTGTTTAGCATTTATTTTCAAATTTTGCTTTAGGTATCTTGAAGGGATGCAGAGTTTTGCTTTGAGAAGGCATTATCAGTTTTTAGACAGTAAATCACATATTATAAGAATTATTATCCAATCAAAATATTATAGCAATTGCTACCTTCTCATTTTACAAGTAAGAGGTATTAGAACTGTACATCCAACCTACGCACTCGGATCAAAAATAAAAGTTAAATTTTCTTAAAAACAGTATCATAGTAAAAGACTCATTGCCATTAA
Organism: Ctenomys sociabilis; assembly: GCA_004027165.1. Taxonomy (NCBI): domain Eukaryota; kingdom Metazoa; phylum Chordata; class Mammalia; order Rodentia; family Ctenomyidae; genus Ctenomys; species Ctenomys sociabilis. Next base: position 20,435 of record PVKA01028575.1, read on the forward strand.
TCCTCAAAAAATTCCAGCTCACTTTGCATACTCTTGTTTCACCATTCCTTGTACTTCCTGCTGTATTTCTGGAAGGTATTATACCAGAGTATGTGTACTTGCGCTATTGTAGCTGCCTCAATATTTTTGATGAATTCAAAGCACTTACATTTTATAGAGGGCTGACCAAATAGCTCAGTGGATTAAAGTGCCTGAAATCAGATGCAGGGGCCAGTGTTTGGATCCCTGGCCTGCTGTGCAGGCCCCGCCTCTGGGGCCCACTGAGACAGCTAATGAGACTGGGTGCCTGCAATCCCAGCTCTTGGAAGGCTGTAAACAGGAGAATCACTAGGAGTCTGATCTAATAGTGAGATCCTGAACACCCTGTAGACCCTTCCCTAAAATACAAAAGCAAAACAAAAGAAAACAAAAACATTTTATGGTCATCTTAACTATGGAGAATCATCAAATGTCACATGATGCCAGATCCATTAATGAGATGAATGACAACACAAATCACGTTTTATTTCATGGAAAATTCCATATATATTTTGAATCAGTTCAGGACATCAAGACCACAATGAGAGGACACAAAAGAGAATGTCCAGAATTGTTTAATGAAGTAAAAAGTAAAATAGGCTTAGTGTAGAAGGAAGCAGTAGTATTTGGAGAGACATCAGTGGAAACATTTCTCTACTATAAAATCTTGGTATAATTTTTTATTTGCAGTACTAAAAATCAAACGAGACCTTGCACATGCCAGGTGGGCGCTTATGCCACTGAACCATTGCCACAGCCTATACATTTTTATTTAAAGATCACCATATATTTTCATATCTCTGTGTGTTCATAGGCTGTCATTATGATAAAAGTGATTCCATTTTGGATTGAATTATTTAGGTTTTAGTGACTTTTGTTTTGGACTTTTTGTGTGATAAGCAAACAGAAAGCGTTGTTAACTAGTGCCAGTGTGATGTAGAAATGGTGTAAGACCTCCAAGCATATAGGGGAAATATTATAGCTCCCAACCTGCTAGATGTCTGCTATGCTGAGTTGTATTCCCTAAAATAAAATAAAAAAAGAATTCTAAGGAACAAAGGGGATTAGGAGTGGACGGTATTTATTTATTTATTTATTTATTTATTTATTTATTTATTTATTTATTTATTTATTTAGGGAGGTAGCTCCTGAGAGGCAGGAGGGATCCTAAAGGGTTGTTAAGTACCCCACCTTCTTGGGAAACTTCATGGAGCACAATTACATGGGCACAATATGGTTTAAAACTATGATCACCCAGTAAGGTTTTAAGTAGTCACTTACGTGATACTGATTCAATAGAGAAACGAGTTACGTAGCAAGTGTATCTTGAATGAACAAACAACTTTTCAGGAAGGGATGAGTTTGCAGGTCTCGGTCACCCTCTGAGATGACTGATATCTATCTGGAGTTCATTATATTAGGTGATATGGCTTATCTTAGGCCTGGTCATCTTGCTTTTACCTTGAGTCCTAGTCTGCAATAGATGCATTTCCAGCCACAGTTGGAAGGGTTTTCCTGTATGGGCAATGCCCTCTGGGCCTGGCCCAGCTACTGCCTGCAATATTTCTACCTAACTTAGCTGTCTATGATAAGTGGATGGTATGGGTGTTTAATATCTATAAAGAAGGCAGTAAGAGATACAGATAAAGGCTATTTGTCTGGTGACCGAGGGCCTAAAATGGACAGTGCTAGAAAGGAATGATTGATAGTGAAGATATGAATCAAAAGAAAGTGTCACAGTAGAAATCACATAGAGGCTGCTTTTACTGAAAGGTTGTGCTCTTCATGTAGGTCGGAAGGTGACCAGAGGAAGCTGGAGGCAGGGTAAACTGTGGTCTCTCTGGTGTCAGACTGATTTGTTCCCTTTGCTACCTTCAGCTTCAGACCTGTGTTCAACTTTGAGTGGCCATTTAAACCTGAAGATCCTCAACTCAAGGCTGCAGACATCATATTTTTAAGATTGTTAGGTGTATCATAGTCAACAAATTGCCCACTGCCACATCTTACACTGTCCTTTTCCAAACCGAAGGAGAGCCTGGAAATGTCTGTCACTGTACTAACCCTGAAACAGGACACAGTTATTTTTTTTTTTTTTGGCAGAATCAGGGATTGAACTCAGACCCTTGCACTTGCCTCTCCTGAGGCATCTCCCAAGCCTATGAGGGTGCAATTCGAACTCCATCTTGATTTAAACATTTTAAAATTTATTTTTATTAGTACATCTTTGCAGTATGTAATAATTATGTTCACTGGGGGGAGGTGGCTTGTGTCTATGATACATCTTTGTATGTCCCTTTCCCCGCCCTCTCCATGTTGTGGTCCTCTTCCTTCCTCTGTCCTCCTGTCTGACTTCTTCATTCTCTGAGTTATTCTGTCCTGTAGTCACTTTAGATTCCAGAAGCAACAAACCTGACTGATAAAGAGCTTGTGACAGGTGTTAAAAACTGCAGCAGCAACTTTCTTATCAGAGACCAAGCAACCTGTGGCCATCCTGAAACAATGACTAGCTGGGCCACAGTTTGATCAAGGCTTCTGGATTATACACACTGCTTGACCCAAGGTTTTTTTTTCCTGCCCCAGTGTAATCCAAAGACATGTTTTAGGATGGGGTCCTTGTTTGTTTCCATTGTGGCCATATTGCGGAATAAAACTCTGACTTCACCACTGCATGCCTCTCTCTGAAATGGGATCTTGAGGCAGTGGGAAGGTTGATCTGGTGTATTGTTCTGGTAACTTCATTGCATGAGCCTCACTCTTGTGGTTTGATATTTCCACAAGTAATGCAAATAAATAATTATTTAATTTGAAATTGGCATCTCAAGATACATTGAGGACACTGGTTAGGAGTGCTTTATTTTCTTTCTTTTTTTTGTATTTTAGAAAAGGATCTATAGGGTGTTCAAGGTCCCCCTGCATACGAGGCAGACTTGTAGTGATCCGCCTCTTTACAGCCTTCCAAGAGCTGGGATTATAGGCAAGCACCACCATGTCCAGTGTCAGTTTCTGTGTCAGTGCACCCCAGGGGTGGGGCCAGTGTGGCAGGCACAGGGATATAACCCCAGGACCCTGAGCCTGCTTTCAGGAGCTTTAATCTGCTGAGCTATTTGGCAGCCCAAAGAGTGCTTTCTGTGTTTTCACAGAAACCTCTTTGATCAGTAGAAGGAATTAGGGACTAAAGGTGATCCTGAAGCCGAGTTTGTAAATCTGGGTCCATCACTGGAAATGTAGCTGAATTAATCCCTGCATATCTACTTTGTAGTCTAATAGGTAGAACATTTATTCTGCAGATATATGGAGCTGTAAGAATTAACCTGCTGAATAATTTTTCAATACTCACAAATAAAATTAAACACCAGTGCATTTTTTGCCCAGAACTTAGTCATAATCGTAATATTTATCTATTGGTCAGTCATTTAATATTAGATAAGAAGGGTGCCCATTTGATTTATGATACATTTCCTGTTTTTCCATTTCCATTTGAGAAAAGAAAATATATATAAATGATCACTTAAGGCAAGTTATTGAAAGTGAACATTTTGCATTATCATTATTTTTTTGTTATCATGCTATCATGTCAGATTCCAACTTTGAGTGATTTATAGCCACTGAAAATATTTCGCTCTATCTTTTTCTTGTCAAAAACTTTATTAAGATTCTTTGAAATAGATAACACCCTACATTACGGGAATGCTAGGAGCCTGAAGAATGAGTTTCTGTTGTGTTGGTTAAATTCCATGGGGCAGAGACCCTTTAAAAGGTAAAATATTGGCCTTCCTGTGTCTCATCTGTATTCTCAAGAGTCTCAAGGCTGAGAAAGAAGGACCATGAGTTTTAGGTCAGTTTTGGATACTTAGGTCAATTTCAGGTCCTGTCTTAAAATAAATCATGTACACAAGCGCACGCACACACACATACACACATGCACGCACGCACATCTGCACACACATAATTAATATTTGTAATATTGAGAATCCAATTTCAATAAGTTGGAATCTGAGTACCTCATCTCTTGTGATCTTGACAATTGCATCACAATAAGATACTTGATGTGTTCCTTGTAACCTACTGTTTTTTATTCTTTTTTTGAGGATGGTCTTTATTAGTTTAGCATAGTGCACTTAGTTTGCTTTAGTTCCTGAAGCAGCTGAGTGTCTTATATAAAAAGCTGGTAATTGTGATGTAAATATGGGTGATCATGGCTTTACTTGTATTTATATACATGAATTTTTAAAAATGTATATAGTTGTAGCAGGGTCTCAGTACACAGCTCCGATTCTCCTGCTTTCAACCTCCCCAAAGCTGTGAGTAAAGGCAGGTACCACCATGCGAGACTCTGGCTGGCTCAACCCACCCTGGGGGTGGAGCTAGTGCAGCGTGTGGTTCTGGGATTTAACCCCAGTTCCTGAATTTGCTATCAGTTCACTGAGCTATCTCTTCAGCCTCAAATACATGAATTCTAATGAGACTTAAGCAAAGACCCAAATGCCTACAGGAGGGTAATTGGCCATTGTTACCAGGTTTTATTCATTTCCCCACTGAAAATATGATTTGCCTTGTGTTCATTAAATTCACACTTGTAAATAATTCATTGAGTATTACATTCAAATTGCCATCCTAAAAAACAAAACAAAAGAAAACCAAAAAACATGTCACCTTAGATTTTTCCGGAGAGGGGAATATAAAAAGGAATTAATGATCCAATGAGAAGACCCTCGCCTCAATGCAGACTTTGGGTAACCCAAATTAAGATAGTTTGATTAGAATTTGTGCTACATCACACACTCCGAGAATGCAGCCCTCACTATTGGTCAAGTGTGTATCAAATAGCAACTAGGACGTCTATAGGAAAGTGGGCTGGCTTTCAATAGTGCCTTTATAAATAAGACCCCTCCACTTCTTGGTAGGTTGGGACAGTGTAGAAGGGAAAACACTGGATCAGGCCATATATAGCAAGTGAAAATGGAGATCATGATTGTTTTGTAAATTTTGAAACTAGATGTGTTTTATTAAATATTCTAGATAACATGAAGTAAGACAGTACATACTTAGGTTTGATAACTTTTAACTCACTGTAGGCGATGACATAGATCCCTATGATATAATTCCTCTTTAAGCATCTAAAGTAATTATTTAAAAATTTAAATCAATTTTGTAAAAATTCTAGTTTCTTTCCCATTGCTGCTCTTCTTGATGCCCTGGTAAATGGCATCAAACAGAAGTTGAGTTATACTCTTCTGTAAAACTTAGTATGGGTCAAATTAATGAAAATCTTGGGTGTCCAATGATCTGGGGTATTAGAAGAACCTTTTATGGAAAATAGGACAATTGTTTCACCTTGTAGATCATACTACCCCCCAAATAAGTGTATATTTTATTAAATGTGTGTGTGTGTGTTTTTGAGGAACGTTTTATCCATTAATCAAATAACCTTGAATATTGATACCCTGACAGGGACTTAGAGGTGGAAAGTGGTGTGCAGCAGAAGAAGAAGCAGTGACACACTTTTTGTAGAAGGGAAATGGCTCTCTATATGAGATTAAATCACTCTCTTTGCTATAGTCTTGGAGCTAGTTGCAGCTGAGAACTAGACCTTTGGTCATGCAGTCACTGTGACAACAGAGCTATCTTTTATGAGCTATTTTGTAGCAGAAACATCTTGGTCATAGTTTGGGCACATCATGTATTTTATCTCAGTGTATTTGGGATTGGATCATATCAGACCCAGAGCACATAATCCAGATCCATGAGCAAGGTCAAGTATGAACAAATTGATGAAGCCTTTACGTCACCTAATTCTGCCAATGTCTCTCTAAGAGCTAATAATTTATTCATGAGAGTTTCCTATAACCAGTGAATGGTAAGAAGATTCACAGGCCTGCATCTTGCATAGCTCTACTGAATATTATAATATGGGCTAAAATGTAGGTTACTATCAGAATACATTCTCATCTGTCCTAAAATACAGTGGTTAAATATACCATTCTAGTGTAATAGAACATCAAAAAGAACACTTGATAATCCACACAGGTGGATGGATGGGTAAATTATGGATATAAGTATATATTCTGAGTAGAAGTAAAAGCTTGGCCTTTGGTTCAGGCCTATAAAAAAGATTGCAAGATTACCAAAAAGATAATTTTGGAAAAAGGTACACTGATGAATTTTATGAGTTTGAAAAAGTGTTTCCAGGCTTCCCAAAGCCTGCACTGAAGAGAAGGAAATCAGCAACCAGGTTGACAATATGACTAATTTGTGATGATTCACTTCATTTGTATGCTGTGGTTCCATGAAAAGATATAATGTAACATAATAGTGGCTCAGTGGATAAGCCCTACATTGGCTTCTTAGTTTATCCTGGTGTAGATTTTGCTAAACCTTAAATCTAGAGGCTCACTTATGTCCTTATTTTATTTTATTATTATCATTTTTAATGTATTTTGATACAGGGTCTCACTTTGCATCTCAGACTCATAGTGATATTTCTGTTTTCAGCCCTCCTAATGCTGCTATTACAGGCTGGCTCAGCATGCCCCAGAGGCAGGGCCAATGCACCATCAGGACCAAGGATGAAACGCTGGTCCCTGTGCTTCCCAAAACAGGCACTGAGTCCACGGAGCTATCTTATCATTCTTCAGTCATGTCTGTAATATGTTCAGAATTTATTCGCATATGAGGTTTAAAATATGACTTGTTGATATGCAAACTTATTGGACAGTAAAAGCAATATAGTGAAAATGGACATACTCCCAAAATTGATTTAATGCAATCCCTTTCAAAACACCATAATAAAAACAGCAGAATGTTCTTCTCTTTGATGTGCAAGAGTTTTTAACACTGAAAGGGTTGTTTTTTCCTTTAAGCAAATTCTGCCTCAGCTGAACTTACACATTGGGATCCGAACTCATATTTGTTAAAAGCATATTTAAATCAGCCCTGCCTATTTAACTTCATTTTTGGATGAAGTTAACTCAATAAGGTAAAATGCTCATGTCGCTTATGTTCACAAAGTGAGAGGCTAATGCTGCTCACTGAGATGCACCAGATGACAGCATTGTATCAGAGTTTAGGCCAATGGTGAAATATAGTATAATTTGTGGCTAACATCTGTGTTTGACAATGTTTATAGTCTTGCTTGCTAAGGCCTATAGCCTTGCGCTATCCATCCTTGCCACATTAATCATTTCATACAGGTGTTTGTTTTGCACATGCCTATGCATATATAGGTTCAAAAAAATTTTTGGCCCCCAAAATAAGATATTCAAATTTTGAAGAGTGTTGAATAATAATTTTGCTTTTAATTCCCATGATTTGAATATAGCTAAAAGTGGGGCAAAAATGTGAAACGTCAGCTTTATTACAATAAAGAATTAGGTTAGGTGACATGCTTTAGTTTCTGGTAGTTCCAATCTATCATCCCCGGATTGGAGGCAGGGAGGGGGTGGGAAGGGAGGCCTTTGCCTCTAAATTTGAAAAGAGGTCTTTGAGTATCTTTTCTGTAAATGAAGACTAACAAGGGAAATCCCCAAAGTGGAGGATACATTCAGGACACATTTGATAAATTATTCTGCTTTTCCCAGGGGCCAAAAGAAGAATAGTCAGAGATTGGTCAAGAATAATGTTGAGAATATATCCAGGTGGAAAATTGAAAGCTATTATTCAATTTTGATGGTTTACTATTTTTCACAACAAACACCTTATAAGGGAAATTTATACTTTTGCTCTTTTACCAATGATTGAAGATAATTTTTTTGATTGAAGATAATTTTTTAATTTGCACTGTGATCTAATCAATGTAAGATTAAGGATGTTTGATAAGATGAGACGTCTAGGTGACAAGACTTTGTTTTACTTTATAATCTATTTAATACCCTCGATTGAACACAGGCCCTTGTGCTTGCCAGGGAAGCACTTACTCCACTGAGCCATCTCCCTGGCCCCACGGAGGAAAGTGATCGATGATGTAGAGTGTGCCTAAGGAGAGTCACATGGAGAGAAAACATTCTCTCAGGCTTTCACAGAGAGCAAATTGGTCAAACAATGGTTGTGATTCATCCACATGGCTGACACTGACAAAGAATTTACAAACTGCAGTACTGGCTTTCATGATAAATCCTGAGAGGATTTGACTGACCTTTTCAGATACAAAAGCTACATTTTTGGTTATTAGGTCTTGCTTTATCTTAACCATCCAGCAGAAAACTATAAAAATGAAGTATATAAAGTAAAGCCATATTAATATGCTGAGCTGTGAAAGGCTCAAGTCAACAACTTCTGACATTGCCAGCCTTACAGAAAACCCACTACTATTATGGACACTATTGGACTATATTGGAATATTTTGCTGAATTCACACACCTGTAATATTTAAATGACAATGGAATACCCTCCTCTGACAAAACTAAACAAAAAAAGGGGATACAAATGAACCATTTTGTATCTGTATATTCGAAATAGGATAGATACACAGCTACATTCTCTTAATTCAATGAATAGATTTGTTCTAATAGTGTTTGTGGATAAGATATCATGTCTGCATCTTGTACAATGAATAATCACTAAGACAACAATATGCAATGTATTCATTATTGAAACTGTTCTACTAATCAGTTTTGAAACTGTCTCATTGCTATTTGTTTCTCAATAAAATTATTTTAAAAATATTTAATACCCTCACTATAGTATGTAAAGTCAGTTGAAACATTTTAATTTAGGAATGAAATGATCTGGACTGTCTATCTTGCAAATCATTTTATCCGTCCTGGCTCCCTTTGTCTAATTTACTTTATGTTTTGAA
>PVKA01028576.1:0-15820 GCA_004027165.1 Ctenomys sociabilis
AGGAACAAATGGAGATTGAGGATAAAACTTTATTGGATAGAAAAGCTTCTGTCAGAAAGGGACAGAAGGGGGACCCAAATGGGTTACCCGGGGAAGCTGTCTCTTTTAGGGACTTTTATAGGGCAAAACCATGTGGGACTAAGGTAGAGAAGGGGTCTCGCTTAGGCAGAGGTGGGGTGGGACAAAACTATGGTCAACCAATGAGATTACAAGCACCACTGTTCAGGTAAAGTTGATTAGGCCCAGGACCAATTGGGGAAGCGAGTCACATAGTAAGTGGGCATGAATAGGGGACAGGGTCTCTTCCCCTCGGGGCTGGGCTGGTGACTCCCTTGGGTCTTTTCAGATGATAGCTACCTATTTAGAATGTCAATCCCAGGTGCTACTCTTCTAACATTCGTTTGGCTTTTGGTCTGGTTCACAGCAGGAGCCTCTGTCCCTCCAATAGTTGTCTTTGTCTTCTGGGTTACCTCCTTCTAGAGCCTGGCCTTGTTGGCTTTTAGCTAACTCAGCTGCCTGCAGCAAGAGTAGGGAAGAAACCTGACAAGCTGGAAGCACCAAGTCAGCTGAGGCAAATACCCATCAGGAGACCTGGCTACTGGCCCAGCCACCGGGCCTTGGGTCAGCACTGGGGCCTCCTTCCCTTCTTCCCATCTCCTCTGGCCTGTACACCTGGACAAGGTCCTGGGAATCTACAGATAAGCAAGAGTCCCATGGGGAGGAGATGGGAAACAGAACGGCAATATATAAGAGTCTCAGGAGGGCCGGGCGTGGTGGCGCATGCCTGTAATCCCAGCACTCGGGAGGCTGAGGCAGGAGGATTGTTGTGAGTTCGAGACCAGCCTGAGCTACAAAGTGAGCTTAAAGCCAGCCTGAACTGCATAGCGAGACCCTGTCTCAAAAAAAGACAAAAAAAAAAAAAGAGTCTCAGGAGGAATGGACAAGGCTTTGTGCGGAGGGGGCCAGGGGAGGCTTCCTGCAGGAGGGGAACTTTGTGTTGGGACTCTAGGGATGAGTAGGAGTCCGTTGAGCAGAGGAGAGAAGGGCCTTTTGAGAGGACAGAAAAGCCTGAGTGAGGACAGAGATATGCAGAGTACAGGGGCATGCATACACCCATGTGCATGGATTCTCTTTCTCTCTGTCTCTGTCTGTCTGCCTGTCTGTCTGTCTGTCTCTCTCTCTCTCTCTCTTCTGTCTCTCTTCTCTCATTCTCTCTCTGTCTTTCTCTTTCTTGTCTCTGTCTGTCTCTCCTCTGTGTCTATCTCTCTGTGTCTGTCTCTGATAGTGGGGACTGAACTCAGGGCTTTTGCACTGAGCTAATCTAATACTCTTTTTTTTTTTCTTCTATACTGGGGCTCAAACTCAGGGCCTTGCACTTGCCAGGCAGGAGCTTATGCCGCTGAGCAACCTTTCCAGCCCCTCATACTATTTTTGAGACTGTGTCTCAGTTGCTAAATTGCCCAGACCAGGTTTGACCAGCACTCCCAGAGTGCCAGAGTTATAGGTGTGTGTCCAGTGTTATAGGTGTGTGTCCAGTGTTATAGGTGTGTGTCCAGTGTTATAGGTGTGTGTCCAGAGTTATAGGTGTGTGTCCAGAGTTATAGGTGTGTGTCCAGTGTTATAGGTGTGTGTCCAGTGTTATAGGTGTGTGTCCAGTGTTATAGGTGTGTGTCCAGAGTTATAGGTGTGTGTCCAGTGTTATAGGTGTGTGTCCAGTGTTATAGGTGTGTGTCCAGTGCCTGCACTGAAAGCATATTTGAAAGAGCAGAGCCTGGTCCAGTGGCGCTTTCCAGCAGTCCTAGTACTCAGGAGGTGGCGGAAGGGCATTGGCCTGGGCCCCGGGGTTTGAGAACAGCCTGGGCAGTATAAACACAAATGAGAGGGTCAGGCTGCCCAGAGGCTCCCAGGGATCTGTCCTGATGCCTCCCTGGTGACCCCATGCTCCACCTCTAGGTGATGCAAACACTCTTCCTGCCATTCTAGGGTCTCCACCTTTGGCTCCGTGGGGCATCTCTACCTCTGTTCGGAAGGCCTGCCTTTGTGTTTTAGATACCTAGAATTTTTTCTGTAACTTCAATTTGGGGCTCCTGACTCTTAAGTGTCTTCCTTTATGTACTTTCAAAAGGGTTCCTGACCCCTTTGGACAAATGAGCCTTGTAACTTTGCCTCAGTGGCAATTCTGATGGGTTGTAATAGTCCCTGGGAGATGACTCAATGGAACAAGCACTTCCCTGGCAAGCACAAGGACCTGTGTTCAATCCCCGGTTCCGCAAAAAAAGAAAGTTCCTGGGATGTAGGTGAGCATGATGCCTGCCAGCATATTGGTGGCTCGGCAGGAAGGGTACCAAGGTGACTTAGCCTTGCTTCTCTTGGAGAAGGAAGGGCTCCTCTGCCTCATATAATCATTAGTGTATCAACACTATCTTTACACACCCTGGAGGGTGTAAACCAAAGGGGTGAGTGACCGGAAGGGGACCTGGGGTCTTCACAGGCAAAGACACCTGGGGTTTCCCAGGTGATCTTGGGTGTCTGAATGCCAGGTCTGCACTCTGGTGGTGCCCCTCCTGAGTTTAACCTGCAGCCCTAGGGGGCTGTGACCTATTATCCAGACCAGTAGGGTCTTCAAGCTCTGGTTCTCCTGCAGGTCCTTGGCAGCTGGGGCCCAGGTGATGCCACTGAGTGCCCCATTAGAGGGAGTTGCTCCTTGCCTCACTTTCCTTGCAGAGGGCTAAGGCCTTCAGGAGTGAAATTGCTGCAACAGCCAGGGATCTCTAGGGCCTTTGCTTCTCTGGAAGGCTTTGCCCCATTGCACCATGGTTGCCCCTAGTGGTGTCCTCTGGAAGTGCAACAGATTTGCTTGGGTTTGAGGGAAGAGGGGATAAATCTCTAGGCTCCGATCTTCCCGCATGACTGCCGTTCAACATTTGTCTCAGGCAGGAATACTGATTAAGCCCTTGCAGAGGGTTCCTCTCTGCCCAACAGCCTCCAGGCAGGCTTCTTCCAGCATCTCTGTGTGTCTTAGTTCACGGACTCCACTCTGTGAGTGCGGTCACAGCTGCCTTCCTCCAAGTGTTAGTTGTTTTCCTCCCTCCTCCCGTACTGTCACCGGGCCCCCTGGGGTTTCTGCAGCAGAATTGAGCCTCTGAAGTGCATGTGAACACACAGTTCACACGACCAACTCTTGCAAATGCTTTTGAAGCCGGGACAGCCCATCTCCCCTCCATGGTCCCCTCCATGGTCCCCTCCATGGTCAGGTTTTTTTTTTTTTTGTTTTTTGTTTTTTTTTTTTTTTGGTGGAACTGGGGATTTAACTCAGGCCCTTGTGCTTGCCAGGGAAGTGCATAGTCCACGGAGCCATCTCCCAGCCCACCATGGTCAGTTTCCACTCGCTCAGTAGCATCCAATCCTGGCTCTCAGCATATGCATTCCCAGGCCCATTTGCCAGGGTGACTGGCTAATGCCAGCCCATTTCATTATGCCACACCTTGGTCATCCCAGGCAGATGGGCAGATATTTGCCTCTTCGACCTTGGCACAGTCATCGTAAATCATTCTAATTTGATCTGACAACCCTGAGTTTCAGGAAGCTCCTTGTCATCTCTGATCCACGCACTTCAGGCTTCAGCTTAATTTCCTCCTGCTGTGGGGAATACTTTCTTATCAGGACCCCTTCGGCACAACTGAACCTCAGCGGAGGCCACATCAAGAGGCTCAGAAGTCCTGTGTTCTTTCCTTCTCTTCTGAGACCGCGTTCTTGCTGTGGGCTCATTAGGCAGGCAGCAGGGTGCCGCTGTGGTGCTGGTGCTGGGTGCTTTGAATAGACTCTTGGGTTTTCCTGGCCCCACAAGCTGACTGTGGTAAATGTAAGACTGAGTCTCTGAAGTGAAATGCTGGGTAAGGTCACAAAACCAGGACTGAGGTGTGCTTGCGGGTCAGGCGCTTTTCCCTGACCCTACTTCCTGTTTGATGCCCATCCCTGCTGTAATTGGGAATCTGCAAAGGTGTGAATCTTTCTTCTGCCTAACCATCCTCCCCTTAGTCTTTGCTTTTCATGCACACTTTGGTTGCATTTAGAACCCCTCATTGCCCTTGGAGGTTGGGGCTGGTTTCCTTCCCCAGTTGGGCATTTCACTCAGGAGGAAACCTCTGCCATCTTAAGTGCTGACGAGGCAGCTCAGGGCCCTGTGTGTGCAAAGTGCTCGCTGCCCTGGAGCTCCAGTGACCCCAGAAGCCCTTCCCACTGTGTGCCGGAGAAGGTGGACTTGACTCAGCTATGACTCTCCATGCATGTAAACTGAGGTTAGTAAGAATTAAATTTTAGGATCATTATAGTAACAACTAGCTTTCCAATAAGGCAATCATCATGTGCAAAGCAGAATTAAGCACTTGCTTATTCCAGTTAATCCACACAGCAACCTTTGGAGGCAGGTGTTTTCCTGCAGCAGACAAGGAAACAGGTATGGGCACGTTTCCCCACCTGGTCAGGATTACAGAGGAGAAGCCAGGAGCTGGACTCAGGTTGGTGTCTCCTGTAAGCCATCCTGTAACCATATCGCCATGGGAAACGAGTAGGACGGGTCACATGGCCAGGGTCACATGGCCAGGAACGGCGCACAGCTGACTGCCTCGCTTCAGCCCTGCAGGTCTTCTCAGAATTGAGGGCACCAGAGAATAATCCCAAAGCTTTAGCTGGGAATCTTGATCTTCCTTAGAACTTGTTAGTCAGGTGTAGTGCGCGCGCCTGTTTCCCAGTCACTTTAGAGGCTGACATGGGAGGATTGCTGGGAGTTTGAGGCCAGCCTGGAATATATAGTGAAACCCTACCTCAAAACACAAAAACAAAGAATTTTACCTATTTTAAACAATTGTTTCCTAATACACTGCAATAACAATTTATTTCTATGATGTAAATAGAATGCATGGGTGAATAAACATTTCTTGTTCAAAGAAAGCAGTTAAGTTTGCTGCCTCCTTGGAGGCTGAGGTAGGGAAATCACTTAAGCCTGGGAGCTAGAGATCAGCCTGGGCAACACAGTGAGGATGCACCTCAAATACTAGATGAATAATTTGAAGAAAGAAGAGATTATACCATTAGTACATTCGAGGCTTACACAAAAGGTATAAGCAACTACTTTTTAGCTGATACACAAAAAGATTATTAAATTCATTATTCACAATATAATCACATCACAATGTTAATAAGAATTTACAGAAGAAATAAATACTAGGGGCCGGGGAGATGGCTCAGTGGAATAAGCACTTCCCTGGCAAGCGCAAAGGCCTGAGTTCAATCCCCAGTTCTGCCAAAAAAAAAAAAGAAAGAAAGAAAGAAATACTGTAAGTGAGCAGAGAGGTGACAGTAACAGTGAGCTGGGACCAGGTACCCAACATAAATAATAACAAATGTGAGTTTTCATTATCCAGTAATGTGGGGGATGGAAGTTAATGAAGATTCTTTTCTCTAAGTCATAGTACTTACCAAAACATAAAACACTAGAGCATTCCTTTTTTTTTTTTTTTTTTTTTTTTTTTTAAGACATCACATTCATCTATTGAAAGTAAATGTGAAACTCCTCACTTCCTCCTCCTCAAAGTCATGCAAATCAAGCCCAGGAGTTTGGAGGCCGAGGGAGATGGCTGGCCTCCCACTGTGTTTACCACGGAGGTGGGTGGTGCATGGCTCACACTTGCGCTTTTTAAGAATCATGACTGTCTGCAGACAGTAGATGCGCCTGTGCTCTGTGGGGCTGGTCATCTGCAGGCCGTCAGGTGCTTGCTTTCTGTTCTCCACCCCCAGACCTTCAGGGCACATTCTGCCTGCATCCAGAACATCCCAGTGAGGGTCCAGTAGAGCTTCCTTTTAATTCCACATTTCACCCTGAATGACAGCAACAACAATAACAGCACACACATACACACACTTTTTTTTTTTTTTTTTTTGCAGTGCTAGGGATAGAACTCAGGGCTTCACACTGCTAGGCAAATGTTTCACCACCGAGCCACATGCCAGCTCCACACCTGTATTTTGAAATGTCTGTTTATTGAGGCTGGAGCATTTTTCACACTCAAAGTATGATGCCTTAAAATTCAGACGGCTTGAGAGGCCTTGTATAGCCAAAGCATCCCACATGACACGAGTTCTTTCTCAACAGCCTTATATCGATACAGGGAAGTAAAACTCCCAACCTGACCTGGATGAGTTCGGGTTCTCTAAAACCGAAGAATTGGGGCCGGGCGTGGTGGCGCATGTCTATAATCCCAGCACTCAGGAGGCTGAGGCAGGAGGATTGTTGTGAGTTCAAGACCAGCCTGAGCTACAAAGTGAGCTTAAGGCCAGCCTGAACTGCATAGTGAGACCCTGTCTCAAAAAGATAAAACCGAAGAATGAATTTTAGGAACAAACAGAAGTTGAGGATAAAATTTTATTGGAAAGAAAAGCTTCTGTCAGAGAGAGACAGAAGGGGGACCCAAATGGGTTATCCGGGGAAGCTGTCTCTTTTAGGGACTTTTATAGGACAAAACCATGCGGGACTAAGGTAGAGAAGGGGTCTCGCTTAGGCAGAGGTGGGGTGGGACAAAACTATAGTCAACCAATGAGATTACAAGCACCACTGTTCAGGTAAAGTTGATTAGGCCCAGGACCAAATGGGGAAGCGAGTCACATAGTAAGTGGGCATGAATAGGGGACAGGGTCTCTTCCCCTTGGGGGTTGGGCTGGTGACTCACTTGGGTCTTTTCAGGTGATAGCTACCTATTTAGAATATCAATCCTGGGTGCTACTCTTCTAACATTAGTTTGGCCTTTGGGTCTGGTTCACAGCAGGAGCCTCTGTCCCTCCCAGAGTTGCAGACACCTTGTTTCCTGTATTATTTAGTTAGTGGTGGACACAGCATTTAACAATGGCCTGGCCCTGCCTGACTGCCTAAAAATATTTTTATCTAACTCCACGGCCTACAACACAGCCGGCCCCTGTGGGCTAAGTTAGTGGTGGACAGAGCATTTAACAATGGCTTGGTGTCTGCGCAGAGCGAGAGGAGGCACGCGCCCTGAGGACCGAGATTCCAGCCTCACCAACACTGTGGCTGAGCGAAGAAGCATCAGTGTCCTGGCAGAGCAGTTGGATTGGGAAAGGAAGCTGGGCAGCTGCTGTCATCGGTCTCACGTGCAGCGAAGGGAGTGGAGTAACAGTGTGTTGCCCCCTGTGTGACCTGCCAAAGGGTTTTAAATTGGCTAAGCAAGTGGGGCTGGAGGGTTTTTTAATATTATTTTCTTTTGTGGTACTGGAGGTGAAGCTGGAGCTGCATCTCCCCTTTTAAATGTATTTGGTACAGGGTCT
The DNA here is from genome assembly GCA_004027165.1 of Ctenomys sociabilis. Taxonomy (NCBI): domain Eukaryota; kingdom Metazoa; phylum Chordata; class Mammalia; order Rodentia; family Ctenomyidae; genus Ctenomys; species Ctenomys sociabilis. The sequence continues at coordinate 7,336 of PVKA01028576.1, forward strand.
CACTACACAGCTCAGACTCGTAGTGATCCTCCTGTTTTCAGCCTCCCCGGTGCTGGCATTACAGGTGTGCACCGCCCCACCCAGTAGCGTGTCTGGGGGTAGAGCTGGTACATCATGTGGTGTCAGAGATGGAGCTTCCGTTTCTGGCTTGCCTAAGCAGGCACTTAGTTCTCTGACCTATCTCGCAGGCCACCCCAGCCTTTTTAAAATTTTTTTTATTTATTAATTTTTTTTTTTTTTTTTTGTCTTTTTGAGACAGGGTCTCACTATGCAGTTCAGGTTGGCCTTAAGCTCACTTTGTAGCTCAGGCTGGTCTCGAACTCACAGCAATCCTCCTGCCTCAGCCTCCCGAGTGCTGGGATTACAGGCCTGCGCCACCACGCCCAGCCCAGCCTTTTTTTTTTTTTTTTAAATTTTGAGACAGAGTCTTGCCAAGTCTCTAAGGGGCCCAGGCTGCAACAAACTTGCAGTCTCCCAGAGTGCTGAGATTGTAGGCATGTGCTCCTTGGGGTTTTTTTCTTGGTAATTTTTTCTCATTGTATGCAGACATCTTGCTTCTATGGTTTTGTCAGGGTCTTCAACAGATGAGACCTGCCACACTGTTTATGAGACAGTTACAGCATCCAGGAATTTATATTGTCACCCCAGCCTCCTGTTCCCCCATGTGGTGGTCCATGATTGCTCAGGAACAGAGGTGTGAAGCCGGGGGACGCCTGGCGAGCCCTTTCCAGGGCAGAGTCCCCAGAAGGCAGGGCATCATGACAGGAGCTTGGGGTGCACATGGCCCTGTGTTACCTTGCTGTTGCTGTGTCCTTCACATCCCTGGCTGGCATGCAGGGATACCTAGCTCTGTAGGGCTCAGGTACTGTGGAGCCACAGAGAGCTGGGATGTGCCAGAGAAGGGGGCCTTGGGCCTTGGAGTCTGGGGGTGCTTGGGATCCACTATACAGTAGGAGTTTTCAGAATTAAATTCTATGCTTGTTGAAGGCTAAAACAGCTGAATGTGGTGGTGCACGCTTTCAATCCCAGCACTTGGGAGAGTGAGGCAGGAGAATTTTGGAGTTTGAAGCTGATAGGTGTTTTTCAGGTGAACAGTGCAGCAGAGAAACAGGCAGAAGGAAGAAGGGAAAGAATGTGGGGAAGAATGAGGAATTTTCTTTCTCTGGACTAGACAAAGGGAAGCTGAGACTTTTATGGCCTTTTTTTTTTTAATGGCCTTTTTCCAGGGGAGGGGCTTGAAGGGGATTTTAGATATACCTGAGAAACTCATTGGGGTCTTCCTGAGGTGGCTGGAAGGGTGAAAGTAAATTATGTCCTGGGCTGAGCTGGAGAAGGGGGAGGGGGTCTTGGGGAGATGGGCTTTGTTTTAAGGGCTTCAGCCTATTAGATGAGCAGCATGAGGATTTTAGCTAGGGCCAGAACCTATCATTCCCGTCTTTTGGCAGTTATGAAATGGAGCATCATGTCTCTTAGACTGTTTCCTGATGAATGGGGGCGTTGTCTTGGGGTGAGGGCGGTTGACAGGATGATGGTTTATGCCCATGTAGAAGTTAGTGTCAGGTGTCTCAGGACTAGAAGTTGATCGTTAGTGTCAACTCTTATTGGAGACTGAAGAAACCTTGAAGAAGTTTAAAAAGACAGCATGATATGGGTATGTCATCATGATTAAAGGACATTGGAGGGGAAGCAAGAGAGGGTGGGTCTATGACCTGAATGTGTTATTTTACCATGACCATGTTGAAGAGGAGTATCAATTTTTAGGGTTTTTTTTGTTTGCTTTTCTTTTTTTGTCTTTTTGAGACAGGGTCTCACTGTGCAGTTCAGGCTGGCCTTAAGCTCACTTTATAGCTCAGGCTGGTCTCGAACTCACAACAATCCTCCTGCCTCAGCCTCCTGAGTGCTGGGATTACAGGCCTGCGCCACCACGCCCGGCTTCAATTTTCAGTTTTTGATATCAATGTGAGGAAAGGGAGGTGGGGTCATTTGTAGGACCTGGACTCAACGGTATTGGGGGCCTTCATCAGAGGTATAGAATAACGTGGTGGGATGAAAGGGCTGTAGGTGAAAATAGTGATAGAAGGATCTGCTATGAACATGAAAGGATTTGGTGCATATGAGCAGTCATTAGGGTTGGAATTGTCTGATGTGTGATGAGCTCACCGAGGTGATGGGGTGGACTCTGACAGGTTGTCCTGAAATGAACTTTTGCCTCCTATTGGTGTGGCTGCTGCTGCTGCAGGTGTGTGGAGACGTGGAGTCTATCTGTGAGCTGTGTTGTCTAGTTGTTTAGAAAGGTAGGCTGTTACTGAAAGGATGTCTGTTACACTGTGACCCCCAGAAGTGGTGTATGGGGTAAAAGCTGAGCTGGGTTGGGTAAAGTGAGAACTGGGGCCCTTAGGAGAGCCTACTGTAGCTTGCAAAAGGAGCAGTAGGGCCAAGGGGCTCTAACAGGGAACCCTTTGATGCCTTATAGAGAGGCTGTGCCAGAGAGGCAAAGTTGGGAACCCAGAGGCAGAAGAAATCAACTATACCAAGGAATAAGAGAACTTGTTTTGTGATGAAGGTCACAAAGGAGAGCTTTGTGGTCAGCTGTGATTGCATGAGTGGTAGGGGTGAGGGTGAATCTTGGATATTTGACGTTTGGTGAGGCTGTCTGAGCTTTGGAGGGAGAGGCTCTGTAACCTGTCCTGACAGAAAACTAAAAAGAGCATCTGTGTGTCACAGGGCTAGGGCACGAGAGGGAGAGTAAAGGAGAAGGTCATCTATATATTGGAGGAGCAGACTGGGCTTGAGGTCAAGAGTTTTAAGATTAAAAGCAAGGGCTTGGCTAAAGAAGTGAGGACTGTCTCTGAACACCTGAGGCAGGACTTTCCATGTGAGCTGCTGAGATCAGAGAGTGTCTGGATCAGACCAGGGGAAGGCAAAGAGGTCCTGGCAATCTGGGTGTGAGGGAGTGGTGAGGAAGGCATGTGGGCTGGAGTCTCTTTTGATGTTTGGAGGCTATTGAGTAACTGGGGAATATAGAGAAAGGCTGTGGGATCTCTGAGGCACATTAATACAGGAATGGTGTGTGCAGCAGGAGTGGGACTGGAAGTGTCTCAGAGTATGTTGTCAGCAAGGGAAGAGGGAAGGAGGAGCTGGCTGTACATTGAGGTTGGGGTTGTAGGATGTGTGCTGTGGGAGGTGAGAGAGAGGTGTTAGAGAAGTGGAGCTTTTTTTTTTTTTTTTTTTTTGGTGGAACTGGGGGTTGAACTCAGGCTCTTACGCTTGCCAGGGAAGCCCTTATTCCACTGAGCCATCTCCCTGGCCCCTGAAGTGGAGATTTTGGAGGAGGTCTCTCCCCATGAGTGGTCTGGGACATGTTGGGATCACAAGGAAACTATGAGTGAAGAACAGTGTCTGCAGTCAGCAGGAGTGGGCCCCTGAGGGGTCACGCAGGTCCACACCAACCGCCACTGCAGAAACTGTGGAGTTAATATAATGACTTTAGAACCCAGGAAGAACATTATGTGTGATCTCTGTGTCAACAAGAAAAAGTGGTTTTTTCTTTTACCAGAGATGTCCAGCGAGATTCGGGACTCTGACAAAGGTAACTTGACCGGGGCCATGGAGACCCAGCTCTGTTGCCGCTCTTCAGTGACAAGACCAAGCAGGGCAAGCACTGATGGATCTGGCGATAGTGAGGTCTTCTGTGAGGGCAGGGAATTAGTGGGTGGCTCACCCGCTCTCTGGTGGCTAATACAGTCACACCTTCAGTGACCCTCAAGTTCACAGATGTCTCAGCGACGGCTGCAGGTGGGGGCAGGGTTGTGTCCCGTGTCCTTCTTCGCCATGCATGAAACCATGCAGGAAGGACTTGGGTGGCAGAGCTGCGTAGGCTCAGCATTACCTTGTTAAGGTTTTGCTTTGATGGGAGTCTGAAGCCGAAAGTTGGCACTGTGTATAGTTAATTTTTGTCTCTATTATTGAAGACATGGAAAGTTAGATTAAGTAAATTTTCCTTTGACGTTTGAGGGCTGAGATCTGTGTTTTAAGCTTGGCATAAATGTCAGGAACAGATAGGGATATAAAATGGGAATTAATAACAATTGTTTCTTTAGGAGAATCTGAGTCTATGTTAGTATACTTAGTTTGGAGCAATATACTTGATTATTAGAGGTCAGCCAAATAGCTCAGCAGATTGAAGCACCAGCAAGTAGGCCAGGGGTGAGTGGGGGTTGATCCCAGGGGGCCTATTGTGTCAGCCCCCCCGGGGGTACACTGAGAAGGCAACTGAGACTGGGCATAGTGGCACACGCCTGTAATCCCAGCTCTTGGGAGGCTGTAAACAGAAGGATCTTTATTCATCACGGGGCCATAATATTAAGCTGAGCTGTAAATGGCTATGGTCGACAACTTCTTTGGATAACTTTGTTGTGGAATGCTGGACTGTGTTGGATTGTGTTGTCGAGTTCAAGCACCTAAGTTAGTTGAATGACAACGGAGTGCCCATCTCTGACAGGTGTAGAGCAAGGAAGGGATATAGAATGGAAGAATCATGATGTGTGTGTATGGACAGTACAGTTGGGATAGATAACGCTGTGATTCTACATAATCCTATGAGGGGCAAGATTTGCACTAATGGTGGTTGGACAGGATATTATGTCGGCTTCTAGGACTATGGACAACTGCTAGGAAAATAACAAGGTAGAAAGTATTAATTATTAAAACTTTGATGTAATTCAGATATAAAAAATAAGATACGCAAACAGCTACACTCTCTTAATTTACTGATAAGAGACATACGGTATAATAATGTCTATAAGTATAATATCATGTATATACCTTTTATGATACCAAAACATGAAAACAGTTTGCAATTTATTAACTTATGAAATCCATCCTGTCAAGGTATCTTAAAACTGTCTCATTAATATTTGTACTTCAATAAAACAAAAGTAAAATAAATAAATAAATAAATATTTAAAAAATAATAAATTATAGTCAATAAAAGAAGCAATCCAAGCAGTAAAAAAAAAGAAGGATCACTATGAGTCTGATCTAGTAATGAGACCCTGAACACCCTGCAGACCCTTCTCTAAAATACAATAAAAAAAAATAAATATATACTTGATTATTAGAATGTTATCTGAGTATGAAGTACTTTGAAATATAAAGTAAGCATAGAACTGTTATTTCTTACCAACCATAGACATTTGAGCCGTTAAATCCCTGTAGAAGGTTAACAGACAGCAGTTATATAAGAACATTTGACATTAGCAGTCATATATATGTAGTAGAGTAGCATAGCAGTCATAACAGAACATGAAATTTCCATTTTGTTTTGGAACTTCTAAATGTAATGGCATATATGCAGAATACATGTTACATAAGTTTTAGTTAGAAAACTATCATTTGATTGATGACCTCATGTTGGCTTGACAGGAACCTATTATTATGAATACCTGGGGCATGAGAGAAAGGCATTATGTTTAAATCTGAAAGAAAATTTACATTGAGGAGTACTATACACTTGGAAGGCATGAATATATTTAATATTTTGAACATCCTTTATGAGAGAACCTTATTTTAATTTTTGAAAAAAACTTTGTTTTAACCAATGACCAAATTATTAGGACTATCTTTTAAGGAGATTATTGGGGGCTCTTTATTTATTTATTTATTTTTTTGTTTTTTGTTTTATTTTTTTTGGCGGAACCGGGGATTGAACTCAGGCCCTAGTGCTTGCCAGGAAAGCACTTATTCCACTGAGCCATCTCCCCAGCCCTTGGGGGCTCTTTATTGATGAACAAAAATTGACTATCTTTTATTCACCAATTAAGAGTCCTGTTTAATAATCTCTCTCCACTTTAATGATTTTTATTTAATTATAAATTAATTTAGATATCAGATCAGTTGGTAACTTAGGAGAAAGCATGCTTTTAAGTTTGTTATAAATAAAAAAGGAACAGCTATTTGTAGAATAATATAAAAACAAACAAGGACACATATGGACATCCTTATTTTTTTTTATTTTTATTTATTTATTTATTTATTTATTTTGTCTTTTTTTGAGACAGGGTCTCACTGTGCAGTTCAGGCTGGCCTTAAGCTCACTTTGTAGCTCAGGCTGGTCTCGAACTCACAACAATCCTCCTGCCTCAGCCTCCCTAGTGCTGGGATTATAGGCATGCGCCACCACGCCCGGCTGGACATCCTTATAAAATAAGAGTGCACTCAAATATTTTTCTGGCCAGGTTAAATTATGATGACCTCTTTTGGCTTGAGATCTCTTATAAAAAGAATTTGGAAAAGGTAAAACCCTCTCATTTATGGTTAATATATATGTTCAGGTTTAGCGTAATGTATCAGGTTTGAGCAGGAGCAAGCAAACTGAGCAGAACATGGGGGGGGGGTGGCTTGTACAGTCCCGGACTTGGAGGCTGGCGGTGATGGAAACACGTGTCTATTGTGGCTGTGTAGACTGTAGAGGTGGCCGGGAGAGCTCAGCTGGGAAGGGCAGTGTGCTCGCTCACTGGGGGGCTGTTACCTTGTCTTTAGCTTGATGAATAGCAGAGGGAGGAGCAGACGCTGTTGGGGGAAAAAAGTATTAAAGCGAAAAACCCGAAGGAAAAGACCGTGGTTACACGGGGAGGTGAGGACGTAGGACCGACTGAAAGTTGAGCTGGAAGGTGAAGCAGCGCAGCAGAGGCGCTTGCAGGAGTCTTTGCTGGGCCTGGGCAGCGGCTGCCTTGGAAGCGCAGGGCTCTGGTCCTACTGAGAAAGCTCGCTAGGGGAGGGAGTTGTCCGTGGTTTAGGTGACAGTGAGGTGAGGGGCCGAAGCACACGAAAGCAGGAGGGCAGGAGGCTGGGAGCCCAGGGCACTTTAGCGGAGGCCCGCCGACTTGTAGCTGGGAGTTGTGGGGAAGGGGACAGCCGAGCTGAGGGGTCTGGGCCCCTCTGTACTGTTGAGAGAGCGAGGGAGGGAGGGAGGGACACGTCCTCGGAGAGAAAAAAACCTGAATACTTTTTTGCCATTTACTGGTGCAGTTACGGAAGTTTTTTAAACTTTGGAGAATTGGTGAATCACAATGTTTTTAATCCCAACACTCTGGAGGTTGAGGCAGGAGGATTGTTGTGAGTTTGAGACCAGCCTGAGCTACAAAATGAGTTTAAGGCCAGCCTGAACTGCATAGTGAGACCCTGTCTTTGAGACAAAAAAAAAAAGTTTTTTTATAGGCCCCTGGGTTTCACCATCAAGTTCTTACTGTGGCCCAGCCGTTGGACTGTAGAAGATCAATCGCTTTGGTTTTACGGCCTCGGAGCCGGGACTGCGGACCAGGCATCCCAGTGGGGTGTCTTTGTGGGGCTGGGATGAGCATTTACCCACCGTGGCGGGGGGGGGGGGGGTGCTCGGAGAGAAGCGTGCACAACCGCGGTGAAGCGAGGCGCAGGGAGAGGGCAAGCCCCGGAGCGAGAGGACCGGGAGCCGAGAGCCCAGCCTCCCGGGAGGCTGACCCGGGCGCTGCCTGCGGGCGGGCGGGCAGCGGCAAGGGGAGAAGCCCGGCCAGCCACAGGCGGGGGCTCGGGCGGGGGGCGGGGGGTTGGCCCCCAGGAGCCGCACACACTGCCGGTCTATCCGAGTCACCAGGCACTTTATGATAGGTGTTTTCAGGTAACGGTGCAGCAGAGAAACAGGCAGAAGGAAGAAAGGAAAGCGGCTTTATTTTCTTGGAGGAAACAGGAGATAGAAATTTGTAGGAAATAGCCGGGCGTGGTGGCGCATGCCTGTAATCCCAGCACTTGGGAGGCTGAGACAGGAGGATTGTTGTGAGTTCAAGACCAGCTTGAGCTACAAAGTTAGCTTAAGGCCATCCTGAACTGCATAGTGAGACCCTGTCTCAAAAAGGCAAAAAAAAAAAAAAAAAAAAAAAAAAAAGAAATTTGTAGGAAAAGATGAGGAATTTTCTCTTTCTGAACTAGACAAAGAGAGGCTGAGGCTTTTATAACCTTTTACCAAGGGAGGGGTTTGAAGGGGATGTTTACATATATCTGAGAAACTGATTGGGGTCTTCCCTGAGGTTGCAGGAAGGATGAAAGTAAATTATGTCCTGGGCTGAGCTGGAGAAGAAGGGGGAGGTGGTCTTGGGGAGATGGCTTTGTTTTAAAGGCTTCAGCCAGCCGGGCGTGGTGGCGCATGCCTATAATCCCAGCACTCGGGAGGCTGAGACAGGAGGATTGTTGCGAGTTCGAGACCAGCCTGAGCTACAAAGTGAGCTCGAGGCCAGCCTGAACAGCATAGTGAGACCCTGTCTCAAAAAGACAAAAAAAAAAAAAAATAAAAAATAAAAAAAATAAAAAAAAAAAATAAAAAATAAAGGCTTCAGCCATATTACATGACCAGCATGATGATTTTAGCAATTTATACTAGGGCCAGAATTAGTTCAGCGGATTAAAGCACCTGTTTAGGCAGACACAGGGGCCAAGTTAGATCCCCTGCCCTGCA
>PVKA01028576.1:15920-29273 GCA_004027165.1 Ctenomys sociabilis
AGGCCCTTGCGCTTGCCAGGGAAGCGCTTATTTCACTGAGCCATCTCCTTGGTCCCCCGGGGATATAGTTCTTGAAATTCAGCAGTCACTGTGGAGTTTGCTTTGGTTTAGACTTAGTCCAGTGGTATTCCACCTGTCTAGCATGTACAAGGCTCAGGGATCCATTCCCCAGCATGGCAAAATATTGAAAACAAACAAACAAAAAAACCCTCTCAAACAAGAAAAAGCCCCAGGGGGGTTATCATATCCCTGACATTGCTTAGAATTGCTGGCTGAGGTGGACACAAAGCATGGCTGGCATCTAGTTAGTTGCTGTTTTGAATTTTTCTATACCCAGGATGCTGAGGCAGTAGGATCACTGGGAGTTCAAGGCCAGCCCACAAAGTGAAACCCTGTCTCAAAAAAAAATAAAATAAAATAAAATAAAAAAAGGAGATACACTTTTCTGCAAACAAGACATCCTCTAGAGTTACCTGACTTTGGTGTCCTGACGTCCAGTTCTTGGTCACCTGATCGCTGCACCTTTGACAATGGGGGACTTCCTTGATATTTATTCAGATATTGATAGATCTTTGCAGCGCTGGGGAAGGAAACCAGGGTCTTGCTTGGAGGGAAGCAAGACTTCCAACCTGATCGCTTATTTTACAAGGTCCTTCTGAGGGTCAGGGAATGTCTGAGGTTTAAACTACGATGGAAACAGTGAGTTTGAAATGTCTAAGGTTTAAACTGCAGTGGTACAGTGAGTGCGGAGAGGCACAGATGTAGCTCGAGATGCAGCACCTGCTTGGCAAGCATGAGGACCTGAGTTTGATGCCTAATAGCACCACCCCCATGGGAAAAGAAGGCAGAGAAGCAGGGCGTGGTGGTTCAGGCCTGTAATCCCAGCACTTGGGAGGCTGAGGAGAAGGATTGTTGTGAGTTCGAGACCAGCCTGAGCTACAAAGTGAGCTTAAGGCCAGCCTGAACTGCATAGTGAGACCCTGTCTCAAAAAGACAAAAAAAAAAGAAAGAAAGAAAGAAAAGAGGGCAGAGAATTTCGTAGCAAGTGGGAGGCCTGGGTGGGAAAATGTGGCCCCCAGGGACTTGTGGCCAGAGAATCAAGAAGCTTAGAGACCAGGGATGCAGAGTTTAGAGAGGAGTCCTCTCCCTTTGCACCGATTTCCACGCCTCTTTCACGATCTGAGACCCAGAATGTTTTCAGAGGCCAAACCAACCAAACCAAGAAAGAATCCAGCGCCTTGGCCCTTTGGGGTTGCCCTAGGCGACTCCTGCAAGTAAATCCGGTTTACTGCTGTCTGACTCAGCATCCCCAGCGGTTTCCATGGTTCCTGGGACAACAGAGTGCAAACCGGCGTCTCGGGGTGCGATCTTGGGGTTGGGCCCGGAAGGCAAGGAGAGGCTCAGCCCTCACCCTCACCCTCCCACCCCGCCTCGCAAGGAGAGGCGTGGGGGTGGGGGTGGGGGTGGGGGTGGGGCGGAGAGTCCCTGCATGACGCTGTCCCTGGGCTTCTTTGGAGGGGACAAGGGAGTGACTGGATGAGATTAGGAGTCCAGCCGCTTTCTTCCGCAGGCAGTGGCGGCAGCAGCCACAGGCCAGGTTTATGAATGGGAGCTGGTTGTTCCAGAGGTAGTGCAAACACTCAGGAGAAGGAGCCCAGGGGACCCAACGGTCTGCTCGCGGGTCACACCTGTGTGCATCCTAAAGGCGAGGAAGCACGTGCCCAGGACCCATCCATCCCCTTTGCCTTTCCTCCTGCAAGCCAGGACAAGAAATACCAGGCCATTCTAAAATGTATAAACTGGGGCTGGGGAGATGGCTCAGTGGAATAGCACTTACCTGGCAAGTGCAAGAGCCTGAGTTCAATACCTAGTTAGGCAAAAAAAAAAAAAAAAAAAAAAAAGTGTAAGCTAAGGTTGATTTCCATAAGCTGCTAACCATAGCCCCAGTCTAAAACAGGTTCTGTACCCTGTCTACCAAATGATCTCAAATACTCACACCCTTGATCTTTTTTATTTATATGGTCCTGGGCATTGAACCCAGGGCCTTCACATAGAGCTGTATCCCCTCCCTCCAACAACCTTTCTGTTTTTATTTTTATTTTGAGAGTGCTGGGATTATAGGTATGTATCACCAAGCCCAGTCCTTTTTTTTTTGTTGTTGTTGTACTGGGAATTGAGCTCAGGACTTTGCACTTACCAGACAGACAGGCACTGTGCCTGAATGCTGGGGTTATTGGCACGCCCAACTTGAAAGACTGACTTAAAAATTTTTATTGTTAGTTTAGTTTTTTTAAAGGTAAAATCTGGGGCCTTGCTCATGTGAGGACTCTACCACTGATGTAAATTCCAGCTGGAGATGGACTCTTTTGACCAGGAAGGTAGAAAACAAAAGGATTCCTTATTCAGTCCTTGGCTTTGTTGGAAAAGGTGGCTTCATGTTAACTTCAAAGTGTGTATATCGGGCTGGGGAGATGGCTCAGTGGAATAAGCGCTTTGCTGGCAAGCTCAAGGGCCTGAGTTCAATCCCCAGTTCCACAAAAAACAAAGAAAAAGTGTGTATCATTGTGTTCAGGGAGATATAACATACAGTTTACTACTTTTTCTTTTTTTTTTTTTAATTTGTTTTATCTGCTTTTATTGTACTCAAGAGTAGCTTACAGTTATTTTACTTCTTTGAAGATTACAGTGTTTTCCTGGGCTGGGGATGCAGCTCAGTGGCACACTGCCTGCTTGGACAGCACAAGTCCTGAGTTCGATTTCCAGTTTACTATTTTTTCAAGGTAGTTTTAGAATATACTCAATAGTATATTTTTATTTCTTAAAACATTAAGTGGGGCTGGAAAGATAGCTTGGTGGCCTAAGTGCCCACCTGGCAAGCTCAAGGTCCTGAGTTCAATTCCTGGTACTAGCCGGGCGTGGTGGCGCATGCCTGTAATCCCAGCACTCGGGAGGCTGAGTCAGGAGGATTGTTGTGAGTTCGAGACCAGCCTGAGCTACAAAGTGAGCTTAAAGCCAGCCTGAACTGCATAGCGAGACCCTGTCTCAAAAAGACAAAAAAAAAAAAAAAAAAAAAAAAAAATCAATTCCTGGTACTGCATGCTGTGCCACCCCAAAACCAGACGTGGGAGCCCAATCCTGTAATCCCAGTGCTAGGGAGGCTGAGACAGGAGGATCATTGATACAGGGTCTCACTATACAGTCTGAGCTGCATAGTGAGACCCTGTATCAATAAATAATAAAAAAATGCTTTACAAAAAAATGTTGGGAAATAATAAAGCTCTAATGATGCAATTATGCCAGAGTTCTAATTTCAAAATTCTGATATTTTATTCTGAATATTAGGACTGTGAAATTTTGGGCAAGGATTGTGGCATGGGGGTAGAGTGTGTGCTGGGCATATTGGCCCTCAGCTGATCTTCAGAACTTAAAAAAGAAAAGTGTTGGCTCAACTTTGATCCTGAGTAGTATGTTCTTGGGGCTGGGGAGATGGCTCAGTGGAATAAATGCTTTCCTGGCAAGCACAAGGACCTGAGTTCAATCCCCAGTTCTGAAAAAAAAAAAAAGTTCTATTCTGAGTGTTATATTCTTTTTTATTTTATTGTCTTTTTTGAGGCAGGGTTTTGCTGTACAATTCAGGTTGACCTCAAACTCATTTGTATCTTGGGCTGGCCTCAAACTTCAGCAATTCTGCCTCAGTCTCCCTAGTGCTGGAATTACAGGTGTGTACCACTGTGCCCAGCGAGGCAAAAGATTTGAATAGACATTTCTCCAAAGAAGATATAAAAATGACTAATACATATATGAAAATATTGTTAAGATCAATAGTTCCTTCACCTGTATGGACCAGGATCATAATGAAATATTCCCTCACAGCTACTCATGTGCCTGTATAATACTATTAAGATGAATATTAAGATGAAAACAGGTGTCTTAGCCGGGTGTGGTGGCGCATGCCTGTAATACCAGCACTCGGGAGGCTGAGGCAGGAGGATTGTTGTGAGTTTGAGACCAGCCTGAGCTACAAAGTGAGCTTAATGCCAGCCTGAACTGCATAGTGAGACCCTGTCTCAAAAAGACAAAAAAAAAAAAAAAAAGTGGCTCAACTACTGTGGGAAGCAGTTTGGCAGTTCCTTGAAAGGTTAAATTTAGGCTCTCTGTGCGGTTCAGCAGGAGCGCTTTATTAGTACAGGGAGGAGAGAACTGGGAACATGCACACACATAGACTCGTACATGAGCTGGCCATGGGGACGCACCCCTTAATCTCAGTGCTTTGGAGACTGAGGAAGAAGGATCACAGTTCAGAGCCCAATCTGGACAACTCAGGGAGACCCAGTCGGACTGAAAAAGAGCTGGGGATAAAGCTCAGTGGTTTGCGCCCCAGTACCACAAAACCAAACCAAGCTACACAAAGCACCCACCCAAGCATACACATGCATATTCATAACAGCCTCATTTATAAGACCCCAAAGTAAAAACAAGTCAAATGTCCACTAAGCGATGAACGGAGAAACAAAACGTGACGTATCCGTAAAGGCAGGCACTCACTCAGCCATGGGGGGGAAGGGAATTCTGGCGCACAGGGTGTCCTGGGTGGACTCTGAGGACATTCTGCTAGGTGAGGAAGCCAGCCATAGAAAGCCATGTGTCGTGAGTCTGCTTATATAAATAATGCGGGATGGACACATCTGTAGATGAGCAGGAGAGGGGTCGGGGGCAGTTGAGACTACCTGCAGATAGGCACGGCCCTTTGGGGGTGAGAGACATTTGGGGAGGAAAAGGGTCTTAGCAATGCCACGTGTGACTACACACACCCTCCGTATACTTTAAAATGGTGATTTTTATATTAGGTGAGTCACAGCTCAATAAAAGCCCAAACAGAACAAAACAAAACCCAGGACGCGAAGGAAGTTCCTCATAGTTGGTACCTGTTTACACATGAACATTACTAATACTCCCATGGTGACTGAATCACAGTGAACACACAGTGTATTTCCTCTGACCCTGCACTGGGGCCAGGAGGCTTGCTGGTTCTGCTCAGGGGCACTCTGGATTAAACCTGGCTCCCGCAGGCATTTCTGGGGAGTGACAGCCACTGTTCAGCTGGAATTTATAGAACTCATGCCTTTATATGCCACACTGCTCTACACACTCTGCGTTCCTCACTAACCTTTATCACACCTGTGTGTAACAGGCATCATTACTGCTATATTTGTTGTTTTCTTTTTTTTTTTAATATGGAACTGGGGATTGAACTCTGGCCCTTGCGCTTGCCAGGGAAATGCTTATTCCACTGAGCCATCTCCCTGGCCCTATATTTGTTGTTTTCAATTTTCAGAGGAAAAAATGAGTGCACAGAGAGCTTTGACTTACCAGAATTTCAGCTCCCTGGGGCTGGGGAGGTAGCTCAGCGGCTTAAGCTCTTGCCTGGCAAGTACGAAGTCCTGAGTTCGATCCCTGGAACAAAAAAAAAAAAAAAAAAAAAAAAAAGAATTTCAGCTCCCCAAATCAGTGCTCCACCTGTACTAATTCCAGTGTGCCTTTTTTTCATGCATAAAATAACCTTTTGTGACATGATATACTTTTCTGTACTAGTATCCATTGATTCATTTCGCTGTCATATATGTTGTTGTTCCTATTCTGACAGATATTTCTTAGTCCGTGCAATAGGAGTGTGGCCAGTCATAAGGGAAACTATATGCTAGCATGCTTCAGTGATGGGAGTTGCTCTTCCAAGTGTCTTGTCACTGTTATGTCACATCCTACAGTGGCATTTACGAACACCTTCTCCATAATCATTTACATCTTTAGCTCCATATCTGGCTACTGACCTGTAGGAGGGACAGCCACTCTGAGTGGCGTGGTGTGTAGGCGTGTCTCTCTGAAAATGCAGCCCAAAGCGAACATTGTATGCTGGGGAGTGTTATTTTTTAAAAATCAGTACGCTCTTTAGTATGAGTGATGTGTGGGCTCTGTTGACTCTAACCCTTTACAGTGTGCAAAAGCCCGGTCTCCAGGTGCCCTTAGAGGTCATTCTGAGCTGCAGTTTCTCTTTGTTCTTTATGGAAAACATCACTCCTGGGGGCCAGGGAGATGGCTCAGTGGAATAAGAGCTTCCCTGGCAAGCACAAGGGCCTGAGTTCAATCCCCGGTTCCAGAAAAAAAAAAAAAAAAAAAAGTTTGGATTCAGAGAATGTCAAGTTTTGGGGCTGGGGAGATGGCTCAGTTGAATAAGTGCTCCCCTGGCAAGCACAAAGGCCTGAGTTCAATCCCCGGTTCCACCAAAAAATAAAAAAAGAAAAAAGAAAACATCGCTCCTACTTTCCTTTGTTCTCCTGATCTTGTTCACTATTTATATGGGTGGTATTGTCCTAAGAGGGCAGATCTAGGTGACAGCTGTCATTTCTATTTTTATGGGTCAGTGAAGCACTTCTGAAACACTAATGACTTTTTTTTTCTTGAGGCAGGGTCTGGCTATGTAGTCCAGGGTGGCCTTGAGCTCACTACGTGACTCACAGAGACCCACCTGCGGCAGCCTCTCCAGTGCTGAGGTCATATGCACTACCATGCCTTCCCCTATTGATGACTGTTACAGTCATTCCTCCCTTCAGTACTTAGGCTGAACCCAGGGCCTCCTCACTGAGCTACATCCTCATTTTATTTTGAGACAGTATGTCCTAGGGAGTGAAATTAGCCGTGCTGGGCTTAAACTTTCTGTCCTGCCACTCTGGCCTTTCAGGCGCTAATAGAGCACATATTAAAAAAAATAATAATAACAAGGGTATAAAGGGGAAAGAAGAGTAGCCGAGAAATCGAGCAATGCTGGAAACTCATGGACAATCTTCTTCTTTTAGTCCTCGGCACTGACCCCAGGGTCTTAGTGTCTTTGCACTGAGCTACATCCCCAGCCTTTCTTACTTTTTCTTTCTTTCTTTTTTTATTTTTTTGGCAGAACTGGGGATTGAACTCAGGCCCTTGCGCTTGCCAGGGAAGCGCTTATTCCGCTGAGCCATCTCCACAGTCCCCTCTTACTTTTTATTTTGAGACAGTTTCACTCAAGTTGCCCAGCCTGGGCTGCAGTTTGCAATCCTGCCTCTGCTGCCAGAGTTGCCACCACACCTGGTTCTTGTGCAAGGTTTAAGACAGCAGTATTTACTAGGAGTATAATAGTTATTTGCGAATGTAATGATATTTACGTTGTAAGTATAACCAGCACCGTACTTCAAATGTGTTAAAAGTAGGGAAGTAAGTGTTTAGTACTGTTGCCCTTGAAACTCCTGGTCTACCCGAGGGGCTGTCAATCAAGTTGTCCTTGGGCCCCACTCTGGAAAACATTTCACTGGTAGAGTAATGTTATGTTCCTAAGAGGTAGGTCGTAGAGAAGATGGAGAAGGGCAGATGGGTGGGCGGGACCTCTACAGCCCTCACCTAGGACTCCAAGGGCCTGAGTTTTTTTCCTCCAGGGTCCTGTCTTTTCTCCTCGGGCTCGGGCTCCCATGCGATAGCTACAGCTTCCCTCTAGAGGGCGCTGCGCAACCAGGGACGCCAGCCTAGGACCCTGTGGGTGTAGAGTTTGTATTGGCTAGCTGCTCCTCACTGTTACCCCATGTTTTTTGGTCAAATGAATGAATGAATGATTTTTGTTACAAGGTCTCTCTACTGAGTTCAGACTCGTAGCTATCTTCCTGTCTCAGCCTCCCTAGAGCTGAGATTACAGGTGTTGGCCACCAAGCGCCTGGGGTTCTGGGGCCAGCATGGCATGTGGTACCAGGGACCAAACTCGGGTCCTTGTGCTTGCCAGCCATGCACTTAGACTGCCGAGTTATCTCCCAAGCCAACTCCGGGTCTTTCTTCACACTCATTTTGTCTCTTTCCTTATATCTGGGGTTTTGTAACCTGGAAACCATTGCTTCTGATGTTCCATGAATATATTGGCAATTTATATGTAAAATATACATGCATGTGTATTTTTTCTAACTAGAGGGAGTTTTCAAAAGGTTTAGTCAAACTAGCAGTGGAATATCACTCTCATGCATGTGCGCGCGCACACACACACACACACACACACACACAGTAGTAGGATATAATGATGTCGGTACTGATGTGGCATGTACCAAGTGATGAGCACTTTATATTGTGACTTAATATCTGCAAACTCCTTTGCAAAATACCCTCAGTTCACGGATAGCAAACCCAGAGTCCAAAGAGTTAAAGTGCTTTGGCCTGCACCCCACGACTGGAAAGCAGTGAGGCCCAGAGTCTTCTGCAGGAAGGTCTTGTCTGAAGTCTGCCATGGCCAGGGAGAGGGACTCATTCAGCTCTCCGCAGCGCAGGCGAGGACCGAGGCATGCTGGGTGGGCACTGGGAGGTGACAGTGGGTGTGTTGGCTGGAGGTGCAGGTTAGCCTCCGAAGCACCCAGGAAGAAAAGGAGAAAGCACACTGAAGGAAAGAAATGGGCAGCACCACAGACAGAGGAGGAGGCCATGGGGAGGAGTGGGGGGGGAGTAGGGGAGGGAGCCAGGGACACAGGGTGAGGGGAGAGGGAGATGGGATCGGGCTGGCCAGGCGGTGCCTGCATCTGACAGGCGCCTGGGCTGGCTGAGCAGGCAGCCAAGGCCTGCAGGGGTCTCGAGGCCTCGTCAGATTTTCTCCTAAGTGAAATGGAAAGCCATCATGGGCTTTAAATGAAGCGGGCAAGAACGAAACACAAATTTAGTTTTCTTTTGTAATAAATGATAAAATAATACTAAATTTACAGGGGCCGGGGAGATGGCTCAGTAGAATAAGCGCTTCCCTGGCAAGCACAAGGCCCTAAGTTCAATCCCCGGTTCCACAAAAATAAATTAAAAAAAAAAAAAAAAAAAAAGAAGTGAGGGGTATTGAGTATTCTGAGGGGGATTAAAAGTGCTGTGTTTTTCTTATAATAAAATTTTGTAAACATTCACCATATTTTTGGTCATCCCTCGCTTTAACTATTCCTTTATTATTTTAAATTTAAAAAAAATTAAAAAGATACAGAATTTCACAGGGGCCGGGAGATGGCTCACTGGAATAAGCACTTCTCTGGCAAGCACAGGGCCTGAGTTCAAATCCCCAGTTCTGTCAAAAAAAAAAAAAAAAAAAAAAAAAAAAAAAAAAAAAAAAAAAAAAAAGGAACAGAATTTCAGATGAGATGATAAGAAATCAACAATGGTTGTTAGAGTGCATATTGTTATCTTCCGAATAGTTGTTTAGATTACCAGACCTAGGCAAGCAAAACTGATCAAAAAAAAAAAAAAGAAAAAAAGCATTAACTGATCAAAAAAAAATTAAGCAGTAACTGATAAAAAATGAAGAATTAATTTCAATAAATTAGTACCTTAATTACTCTTACATTAGTATTTAACAGTAGTGTATAATACTTTCACATTGTTATGAAACTCTCCCCATTAAACACGGATTCCCCACTCTCTGGGCCTCCAGCAAACTCTGTTCAATTCTGCCCTATGAATGACTATTCTACCTCTGTGGAGGCAGAATCCTACAGCCTCTGCTGCTTCTAGCACTGGCCTGCCTGTCTTGCCGTCAGGGCTGCCGCCCTGCAGCTGTGTGTCAGGGTTTCCTGCCTTTCAGGCTGAGTCATGGCCCACTGCTTACACGGCTGTGTTTTGCTTAGCCATACACCCAGCCATCATGCTTCTAGCCATCTGGGACACCTGGCTGCCTTCGCCTTTTCGCTACTGTGAATAATGCTGCTGTGACATGGGTGTGCCCGTATCTCTTGGGGATTCTGCTTTCAAGTGTTTTTCTTTTCTTTTTAATTAGTTTTTATAAATTATAATATATTAATCTGATATAGCTTGCAGCAGGCATGGAATTGCTCTGGCTGGTGTGGAGAGAGACTGGGGCAGCGAGACACACAGGAGCCACAGTCCAGGGCTTGACGGGTGGCCTGCCTCCCGTGTTGGGTCAGCAGAGTCTCTTTTTGAGTTTAGGTTTGAGTCTGCAGCTCAGAGAGCAGCTCCAGGCTTCAGAACACCCGAGGAGCTGCCACTGAGAGGGGTCTAAAGCCAGGGAGGGCTGATACTCAGAGGGTGACAGAGGCAAGGGGAGCCTTGGACCAGGCCCTGATGGCTGGAGGACGGTATGGGAGGAGGAAACTGAGAAAGAAACATCAGAGAAAAGCAAAAAGCTCCATGCAGGACCCCAGAGAGTGTGTGGTTCATAGCAAAGTGGTGACCACTGGGAAGAGGGCCAGAGCTGGGCAGGGCTGGACGGAAAGGGTGGTGAATTGGGCAAGGACAGTGCCACCAGAGGTAGGAAGCAGCAGAGGCTGGACAGGGAGAGAAGAAGGTGAGGGAGCGCGCACGGGCAGAGTGAGCGGCGGGCTCTATGAACATGCTGGGCGCCCTGTAGGGGCGCACACCTGTGACCCCAGCACTCCTAAGTGCTGAGGCAAGAGGACTACAAGTTGGAGCTCAGCCAGGGCTATTTAGTAACAGTGAAATCCTGTCTGAAAATAAGGCAATAAAAAGGGTCTGGAGATGTAGCTTAGCACAAAGGCCCTGAGTTCTATCTCCAGTACTTAAAAAAAAAAAAAAAAAAAGACACTGGAGTTGCACACTTGAAACTACAAAATATTGATAAAAGAAATTAAAAAAGATAAATAAATGGAAATATAGCCTATGGGTATGGGTTAGAAAAATAATATTGCTAAAATGGTCATGTGACTCAAAGCGATATGAAAATTCAGTACAATCTGCATCAATATCCAGATGGCATTCTTCACTGAAATAAGGAAAAAAACCCAATATTCATATAGATTTATAAACAAGACCCCAAATATCCAATAAAACTCTGAGAAAGAAAATTAAAATTGCATACATACTTTTTTTTTTTTGGCAGAACTGGGAATTGAACTCAGGCCCTTGTGCTTGCCAGGGAAGCACTTATTCCCCTGAGCCATTTCCCTGGCCCCCTAAAATTGCATACATACTTACTGATCAAAAGCACATTATAAAGGTACAGTGATCAGAACGGTGTGTCACCGGCAGAGAACTACACAAGATGTGGTTGTGTGCGCCTGGGATCTCAGCACTCCCAGCTCAGCGCAGGTGATTAGCGAGATGCCTGTCTCAAAACAACAGCCAAACAGGCCTGAGGACGCAGCTCAGCCCTGAGGCTGGCTTCCGAGCACAGTGCTGAGGAGTGGGGTTGAGTTGATGCCCAGCCCAGTGAACAGAACGGGACTCAGGGATCAATCTGGACACTCGAGTCGACTCCTCCTTCACATGGGCATCGAGAAGACACACTGGGAAAGCCAGAGCTGTACATGCAGAGGGTTAAAATTGGACCCTTGGCTCTGCCATGCACCAGAATCAACAAAAATGAATAGAAGTTCTAAATGTGAGACCAGAAACTTTCAAACTCACTGAAAGTCCAGTAGAAATGAGTTTTTGGCTATCATACCTAAAGCGCAGGCCACAGAAACAAAGCACAAGCAAAAATAGGAACCAAAACCAATAAGAAAGCCCAGAGACTAAATGATCAATAAATTAAATGGCAGCCGACAGTTGAGGAAGTGTTTGCAAGCCATGTATCTGATGAAGGTGCACAGCCCCAAGTGTATGAAGAGCTCATATAACTTCATAGTGGAACAACAAAAAACACCACTAAAACAAAACAAAACAAAAAAGACCTGTGCAGACATTTCTCGAGTAGAGACATAAAAATGGACCACACGGATAAGTAAGTCAGAATCACTGGCTACCACCCCGCACCAGTCAGGATTGAAAAACCAGCCAATAAGCAGCTGCAGCTCCGTGGAAGAATGCTTAGCTCACTTGGTCAGGCCTGGGTTCCATCCCTAGCTCCAGAACAAATGAACAAACAAACAGACGTTTAAAAGTTAGGGTAGGGCTGGCAAGATAGCTCAGCAGTCTAAAGCGCCTCTCAGGGACCGCGGTTCGAGCCCCAGCGCCACGTGCCATGCCAGCCCCTCCCCCCAGAGCAGGCTGAGCTGACCCCCCACCCCGCCCCCGCAAAAAAAAAAAAAAAAAAGAATCCGTGATGTGTAGCGAGACACTGTAATAAATAAATGAATTTTAAAAACATAATAAAAAATAAAAGTTCGGGTAATATGGAGCTGGCTGGAGTGTGAAGAAACGGGAGCTCTTTCAGGAGGGCTGTAGATAGGAATGTGGATTGGTTCACCAATTATGGAAAGCAGTACAGAGGTTTGTAAAGGAATTAGAAATAGAACTGCAGTTTGACCAAGCAATCCTCTTCCGGGCGTGGGCGCATAGGAAATAAAATCTCTTCTCATAAAGATACTTGCACACCTCTGTTCACCAAGGCATTACTCACCCCAGCCAAGATACTACCATCAGCAGAAGAGGATAGGGGAACTGTGGGGGCATAAACGCAGTGGGTCACGTTCAGCCATGGGGAGGAGCAGGACCTTGCCATTTGCCACAGCGTGGTGGGCCTGGAGCGTCTTAAGCTCTGCGGGACAAGCGAGGTCTAGCAAGAAAAATACAGCATGATCTCATTTACATGCAGAATCTTTTAAAAAATCAAATCTGAGGGCTGCACAATTTTGGAACTCTTACCGGGACTAGGTGAGCTAAAGTTGCTTTGTGTCACTGCCAGTATTTGACACAAGAAGTCTTTAATATTTTTTTTTCATAACCTGAATAGCCTCACTCACCAGTTAGTCAGAGAAGTGCCCTGGATGGAGGCTGAGTTTTACACCTGTTCGGAGGCTGAAGCTTGTGAGTCATCCTTCTGATGCAGAGATGGTTCCGGCAGCTAAAGGCTACCACGCCCAGCTATATTTACCCTGAATTAAGAATCTGCCTGGCTAGGTTGCTTTGCTAAAGTGACAAGCCAGAGCACAAATTCAAGTCTGTACGGTGACATGGAGAACTTGGGCACTGACTGTTCATGGTGCAAAGTGATGGAACAGGACTTTACCTAACATTCAGGGAATGACGCATTTTTGTTGCTGGGCAAAGCAGTACTTAATTTGGTGGATTTTACTGAACACAACTTAAAAAAAAAATCAAATCTGAAAGACAACAATTGCAATTTTTTTATCAATAAAATTAATAAAAATAAATAAATAAAAATCAAATCTGCAGAGATAGAAAGCAAAGCAGTGGTTACAGGGTCAGGGTGAGGAGTAGGGGAGCCAGAACTGGGAGATTGGGGGACATGAGTAGGAGACATGTGAGGGAAGCGAGTCTACAGCTCTGGTTGCCCCAGGAGCATGGCAGGCAGTAGTAAAATGTGTGGGGCGTTCCCCAGGAGGGAGTAGGTTTTACCTACTCTTGTTGCAAAAGCAGAACAAAATGGGTAACTATGTAAGAGGATGG